>CM034155.1:127281309-127366309 GCA_019776745.2 Taxus chinensis
AAGAAGAAATAGAACGTCCTTCCGCGAAAAAGAACATACGCACCTGCTATACATCTTGTTGCAAAAGCATTTGATGGAGCGCAGTCAAGCATTCGAGCACATGCGCGATTGTAGGAAGCATACCTCACAGGCTCGAATTTTAGGAAGCATTACAAACCAGTGCTGCGTGCACAGATTAAAACGTGAACATTGCGGAGTGGATGTCATGCCAGCATTCGTGGTTTAAAGGAGATGCGAGTTTAGAATTCATCAGCAACAATCGAGGCGCGCGTGTCTCAACCTACCAGAAAACTGAGGAAAGAGATCCTACCCACGGCATTCAGAAGATACTCCACGCGTTTTTTCTGTAGATGAGGCGCCAGCCCAAAACCGCTGTACAGAATAGTGCGCAGGGAGCATAAAGTACAGTGCTCAGGAAGCATACGTCCATTGGCAACTACAATATCCTGGAGAACATCATCGATTGATCCTGCGCCCATACAGTCAATATTTGGTTGTATGCCTAAATAAATCAATTTAAAAACAAAACGCGTGGGTAAGTAGTTTTAAACAAATGATGGTTTTGCGACTTGTTAATATTCTGCATTTTCATCAGACCTCAGAAAGAACGCATATATTGCAGATGGAAAAATCTGGGCCTGATAAACTTACAGCTTAATTCTAAAGGCTGCAACAGATGAACGGTTCAGAATTATAAAAAATTTCCTTTCAACACACTATCTTTAGAGATAAGTAACCGTTTTAAAAAGCTACGCAATTCATCAAAAAGGCGCCCAGCTAGAGAAAGAACAATTTTTTTTAATATAAAAGAAAGGGGGAAAGAGTCCTTGTGCCAGATTGGAGGATTTTTTAATAAAAAAGATTAAAATCTCCTTGCTTAGCGCCAGAGAAAGAAGGGGCACAGCTAAAGAAAATAAAGTTCCCATGCCATTAGCACCAAGGAAGAGTAATTATTATTTTCCAGACGTGGAAGACTACAACGTGTCAGGGAGAAGATTAAAAACAGTTCCAAGTGCGTTCAAGACTATCTACACTGTCACGAAGGGAAGAGAGGAAACTCCATTCACGAAAAAATATAAAATCGGGAGATTTTTAATTGTTATTGTCAGAGTTAGAATTCGAGCTTGGTCTCGATTTGTTTTTATTGACATATTAAAGTTTGTAATTCGAGACAATTATTATTATTATTATTTTATTTTAACTAAAATAATAATAATAAACAGGGGGGAAATATTTTCTGTGCATTGACGGGGTTGTTGGAGCTGAGACCCAGCCCCGTTTGCATTGTCTGACGGGCCGAGTCACTGCTTGTTTAAATTTCTAATGCCGAAGATCCAAATCTGCAGGGAGATCGAGGGAAACCAGTGGAAAAATATAATAAATCTGCCCTGAAATAGGAATCCAAGGATTATTCCTCCCAGCTCATAAGTCGGCGTATTATGTAATGACAACATCAACGATACAAATCTGGGTCATATAACGTGCACCAGTTTTGCGAGCGAGTGAAAAACGAAGGCAAGCCATTTTCTCGGATAGGCTTTACCACAGTTGGCTACCTCAAGCAGCAGCATTCCCTGTCTCGGTTGCAGTGTCTGGAATGGTGATTGCTTGTTGCCAAAGCATTTCCGGATTGAGAGGACGAGGAATTTATAAAGACAACTGCGAGCTTCCTCTTATCACCACCTAAACACATTGAGGAGTGCTCGGGCTACCTGGGTTCCTGAGCATGCAGATATCACCTCGCCAGTCTGCGCAGATTTTGGGCCGAAGAAAGAACCCTTAAGATGGAGCAAAAATGGTTTTAACAACAATTGGCTGGTGGACAAGGACCGTCAGATTGACAGGCTCCCCAAAAGAACTGTACCGTGTTGGAGTTCGTGAAGAAGATTGAGACATGATAACTCTCCTAAGTCGAGTTTTTGAAGTTTTACCTTCTTGCAGGTCTTCCACCCATGAGGTTACCATTTTATCGGATCATCCTGGCCAAGAAGGAGTTTATGGACTGGGCCACCATCATCAGCAACACCATTCACAAGCAATTGATAGAAGTCAAAATGACTGGATGCTTCTACATGACCTCATATCTGACCTATGCAGTAGCACGAAGAAAGCTATTTTCAGGACTTGAAACGAGAGGAATCCTGGGGTCATCAAACAACGTTTTTCACTATTACCCCTCAGCTCAGCTTCAAAAATAGTTCTCACCATTTTAGAAGAGTCAACGATGTATTCACCTTCCGCGTAATCCGGAACTTGAATCGAAATACCGAGGAAAGGTTTTCCAAAGAAGCCATGAGTGTCATTTCTCAATGGGGAACCTGGTTTATACAATTTTCATCTTTTTCCTACATCCGCGTGAGTGGCTTTGCTGGGACCCTCGTGGAAACTTCTCAAGTACGTCAGTGATAGGTGGGTGTTAATGGAGCTGGCGCGACAATTGTTCCAAGTTCACTGCTTGCTTAGTGACAAGCAACCGCCCAGGAATTCATTTCCCGATCCAAATCGGGGAATACCAATGTCCAAACTTATTCAGTGCACAACTAATGGAAAAGGAGTTTGCTCTCATAACCATCCATCCATATGTGAAGAGAGCCCAGTTTGATATCAATGGTTATTTGCAAACGATTATGGGAGCGAAGTATCAACATAACCCTACCATGGAGGATTTCTGGGCTGCTTGCTCGGATGAACATGAGGTAAGGAGACGGGAGTACTCTCACTTAACACTTGCTCAGATCAAGGCCTTCCACATCCGGAGTCCTCCCGATTCATTCATAACCGATGATGTGGATGTCGTTGATCCCTCGTACGATGCCATTGCCTTCACACCGTTGCCTCGAATCGACTGGACCAAAAGAGATGAATTTTCTCTCGATGGCAAGAACCAACCAATTATCAAAAGAAGCATATCTTGGTATGATAGGGAACTTGCCAAATTTCAATCAATCCCGAATCCCGTTTCAGAATCACAAAAATTGCCTATATCAGGACACCTCCATTCGACCAAGGTTTCTTCTCGATCAATTTCGTTACCATCCGATCATACACGACATACAAGAAAAGAATGGTTGCCGAAATCCACTTCGCCGAGCAACGTGTCACGAAGAGAGAGATCCAGAGATCCAAACCCTGAAGAAGGAAAAAAGCGTGTGTCTGGATTTTCTACCTCAAGTAGAGATTCTTCCACTCACATAATTAATAGCACTCATACGCTGGTAGCAAATGATCCTCAGCCATGCTTCGAACAAATACCCACTCAAGTGCAAGTAATTCAAATATCAAATACTTCGGAGCACATAGTTCATGAAGAGATTTCCCAAAATCTCCCGAATGATCAGGAATTGGACATTGAGGTTGTGTCTGCCCAAATTGAGGCCGTTGATAAGATTCAAGAAGGATCTCATGATGTCAGGGATGATGAGGATATTGATTCAAGCTCCAGGATTCTATATGCCGAGATAGTAAATGAAACTCCTTCTTGGGTTGATTCTGAAGTGAAGAAAAGGAAGAGAGTTGTCAAGCCAATCGACATTGATTTTGATGCCCTTTTCAAACTGTCAAATGATGCCATTCCTAAGAAGCCCAAGGTACTTTCTCGAATAATGGTTGATAATGATGGAAACAAGTTTGCAGACCTTGCTATTCCATGAGTGGATAAAGAGCGTAATGCTATGACGCCAGCCGACTATGAAGTTTCCAGACTAGGACTTGGGAGATCCACGTTAGAAAGTGACATGGCGATGGCTCGAGATTCAATTGATATCGTGCTAAAAATATTGGAGAAATACAAGTCCCAAAATTCTCGGCTCAAGGCTGAAAAGAGTCAATTGGTGGAGTATGTTCAGCATTTGATAAATCCCATATCATCCACCTTCTCAGTACCTGATGCGGTGGCTGCCCCAGATGAAGAGATTCTTAATTTGTCAAAGGAAATAAACACGTTGGGCCATGTCACTAAAACTTGGCTTTCGGAGATTCTCGTTTTGGGCCAGGGAGCGATCAAGACTGCAGTTAAGCTTCATGAAGATATCAGTATATATCTAGATCCAATTCTTTCTTTCAAAGAAACTTTTGTTTCTACGATATCAAATTTGGATGAGATATTGCCCAGTCTGCAGGAGATGAAAAGTATGGAATCTTCAGTGTTGGCTATTGAAGGGATTCCCGAATTTGAACATCGAGGGACACGTTTCCTCTGGTGTCTACATCTCAAATCGAGAAAGACGCTTCTTGTGGATTCTATGATCCATTATGACAACATGTGCAATGAAGTTTTCGCTTCACTTTCCTCGATCCAAGATTTCATAGCTGAGATTCCTTGCAACCTAGTAAATGAGCATAATCAAAGGTGTTCATCGGAGCAGGTGGAAGAACAATCCTCACGATTTTTCAAAGACATGTACAATCCTACCAACAATTTCTCGTCGGTTTCCATGGAACGGTGTATCAAATTGAAGAACTTGTTTGAGAATGCTCAATCTAAAATTGTTAATTTTAATGATATGCCAAGTAGAATTCTTGAATTGCAGGTATTTTTTTAGGCTATTCTTCGGCCAAGTGAACCTCCAGAAGAGGAAAATATGTTTGAAACTTTGGGAAGGTTTAGATCCTTTCAATTATCAAAAGCAGCAGATCCTAATTTCACCGGCGGTATAGGAAGTTGATTTTCTTGATATCTAGCGAATTGGGAGAGTCCATTTCTCATACGTTTGAGATAGGCGGACCCCGTTTCAATGGATAAGGCACTGGTCATTATTGTATATTTTTAAAGGTGTTGTTATTTGGGAAACATTGGATATTTTAAGTAATTTCTATTTTTGGGTTGTATTTAATAAAGTTGGTTAGAAAAAGTCAAAGGTCACTTAAGTGCCTTATTTAATGATCATATTAAACCCTAACTACTTTGTAACCAACTTTTGGGTTATAAAAGGAAGTCAGGGGCTCATTTGTACAGGTGAATTTGAGAGAGGAGAAGAAGATACTTTTGTGCAAGCTTTTTTTTCAGAAGAAACTTTGTGTTCTTTGTGAAAAACATTTTGGAGTTAATAGAATAAGAACTTTGTGTCTCATTCATTGTCTCTTGTAGCATTTGGTGTTCTTATGTTCATTAGATGTTAGGTGTTTGAATCTTGCATGCGAATATTATCTTTGATCTTATTGTCAACATTAGTAATCAGTTGTTCTAGTTCACAGTGATCAAGCTCTGACTATCTACTTGCTCATGTGTGTTCCCTCTTGCATGTTCTTGTTTGGCTAACTCAAACTCCGTTTTATTTGTGTTGGTTATTCATCTTTTCTCTTCATGCAATATTAGGCTCTGTTTTTACCTAACTCTTGCATGTTCTTTCAGTCCATTCCATTCCACTCCTTTCTTTCATTTCATTCCATTTCCTTCATTCACTTTTCTTCCATTGATGTTCCAAAACACCCCCCACATACAATTTTGAATGTACAGATGTAAATACAATTTTGGTTTTCAATAAAGGCAGCCTCACCTTCATTGAGGAGGGACTTCATTCCCACATTGTTGCATGTCATTTGCATGCGTGCAAATCCATATGCTAACAGACCGCAGACTTGATGGTGTTTTAAATAATGCTCATCACATTACCACATGTGTTTAGGATATGTGTCATCGATAGGGAAGATAAAAGGAAGATGGATAAGACGGGAAACCATGAACTTATCAAATATTGAACTATATGATTCCCTAAGGAGGAGTAGTTGGGAGTAGGTCAAGGATCCCTCTGTGGGGACTTGGTATGGGAGGTAGATTTGGAATAATATTTAACAATGAAGGCATTGGCAATATTTTTAAATATTTCATTATGATTAGATGTCTTGGTGAACTTAGGTTTTAGTTTTTTGGATCTAAGTTTGACATGGCCTTGCTCAAGGGCACAAAGATCTAGTTTACAAGCCATGGTGAATGCTTTTTCAAATATCTAAAATGATTAGATCTATAAGGTTGATGAGATATCATTTGCGCAGGATCAGGAGAAGAGCTCAATAAGATTAGTTTGAGGAAGGGAGAAGGATAACTAATTAGTGAGACCCCGTCACCTAGCAACTAAATCCATGATGGATTCATAATCATATTTTTAATGGCATAGAGGTATATGATGGTGATATTATGTGAAATATTAATGGAGAAATGTTCTAAAAATAATTGCACGAGTTGGGTTGATGAAAAGAGGGAGTGTTGCGGACCATCATTGTACCTTTCTAGGGAAAAACCAGCCAACGACATAGGGAATGCATGGAGCATGAGGTCTTGATCATGTGCAATGAGGTATCAAACATGCCTAACGGTACGAATATATTTTTGAGGTTCCTCTTTACTATTTAATTTTGAAAATTTAGGGAGTTCTCAATGTAGAGGATAAATTTTGATAAGTGATGGATAAATAGGCTCATTACATTTTTTTGTACGTGAAAGATATTTTGGGACCCAAGGTGTCAGCTTTGAGGTTGGATAAGCGAATTAATAGAGATTTCATATGCTCTTTGGATTTTTGGGGATGAGGGATTAATTGAGGAGGTTGAGGATAATAAGAAGTGAAAGGATTGGGATAAGGATTAAATTAATGATGCAGAGGATAAGTGGGTGTTTTTTGAAGGCAATTGATAAGGGGGAAATTAATTAGATAGTTGTGATTGAATAGGTTGGTAGATAATATATTATTGAGATATGGGGATATTATTGGGTGGGTATGATTATGTCTATTGTTGAGTGGGGATGTTATATTGGCTCTGTGTGGGATGAGTGGGGATGTTATATTGGCTCTGTGTGGGATGAGTAGGGATGTTGGCGTAGAGTGGATGAGATTTTTGGGTATCTTAATGAGGAAAGATACGGTGAAATACATTTTGGAGAGGATTTTATGGGTTTTTGTTGATTCTAAAGGGTGTGGTTGTGATGTGATGAAATTTGTGTGTATTTGGTATGTAGTGATAGGAGCAAAAGTTTGATCATACTTTTCACGTGGGGGAAGGAGAAGATGGGATTCCTATAAATTTTGATTAAAGGCACTAATGAAAATGGTGGATGAAGAGGTGACGGAGATGGAAGACAAGGGGGAGGTGTTGATGTGAATAATATTGGATAGAATAGGAGCCACTGGTTGAGTGGACTAATGATTTTGGGGGATGGGAGTGGAAAATTAATGGGATATAATTTCATGCACCATGACAAGCTCGTTCATATCCTTAGGGAAGAAAATGGCAAGCTTGGAGGTAAGTACTTGAGTGGATTCTGGGTGAGACTGATAATCATATTTTTTTTGAAGAAGGTAGCCATGAAGAGTAATAAGTTTAGTGTCTAGTAGCTCCTGGAACTCTAATCATACGCGAGGGATAATGGGAGGCCTAATGGTCTCCAAGGAGGTGGAAGATGGAGGTGTAGTTGGTCTTGAGGGGATTGAATGGTGGTATATGAAAGGATTGGTTTCAATTTTGGAATGGGTTTGGACCAAAAAGGGATCACTAGAAGGATCCATAGAGAAATTAGGATGGGGAACCAAAGAATAAGTGATCAAAGGAGTAGAAGAAATAATGGTAAGAGAGGATTTTTGTTAGATGATGTTGTCAGAGCTGGGGGATTAACTGAGGTAGTTTGTTCCAATTTTATGATTTTATATCTAGTAAGAATGGGCATGAAATAGAAAATAACCTATGTAGATGTTACTAAGAAAAATAATGTTTGAAATTTTAGGCATTGAGAGGAGGGTGAATCAATTCTCATACAAATTTTAACTCACAATTCAATTTCCTTAACTTAGAGATATTAAAATCATTAATAAAAAATCATTCACAAGATATAAATGAAAGATCACACATGAGAGGCACAAATTTTAATGTGGGAAACCCTTAAAGGGAAGAAAACCCACTAAAATAAAATAAATAACTTGGACATGAATGTCTTGTAAAGGTTACAAAGAATTCATAATTGAGTATCAACTCAACATGGAGATAAAAATCCAAAATTTTAACCAAGAATCTGAGTGATCTTTAGCAAGATCCTAGTTTTATGGAATCTTCAACTCTAAAATTCAATCAAGAACCTATTGACCTTTTGTAAGCAACAACTTACAAGGAAGCTCCAACTGCCTGAATTTTGATTATCCACTCAAACTTCTACACAATGTTTGATAACTTTCTTATGTTGTCTTCTACAACTAATTATGATCACTTATTAGATAATGTTTCTCCTCTTTTATCCACTCTTATAATCACCTAATCAGCAACAAATCTCAAACACATATTCTCTTATCTCTTGCAATAACCTTTTATCAGCTCATAGATATCTATTTTCACACTTGCAAACTCAATCCTAATGCAACATCTTCATGTCCCTTAACAAACACCACTTCTCATTCACATCATATTCATGGATATATTATCTCGTCTCTCAACAAAAATAGTAGCTAATTTCTTCAACAATAACATTTAGACATAGGAATAACTTTTTAAAACAAAAAGGACACTCATAAATTACCCTTACACTTCATTTTCCCCTTGACTCTTCATATCCCAAGCCCTCAATTTAAATACAAGATTTTGTGACTGTTAGGTTTTGGATCATATTTTCATGTGATAAAGTGTTGAAGACTATACACTAAGAGTACTGTACACTTTCCATAGTTTTCTTGCTAAGGTTCAGGGGCGCAGCCCTTGAAAAAAAAAAATTGGGCCTTAAAACATGCCCGATATATCGGGAAACATGATTTTATCATATGAGCGGGATTTTTTGACCCATAGGTCTATGGGATGGTTTTGGCCCATGGTTTTAATACCCACAGTTTTGTAAAAATATTTAAGCAGCTGTCTATTTATATGGTTTTGTGTATATGGTAGCATAATGAAACATTACAGATGTGTTTTGAATTTGAGTGTGAATTTTGTAGAGTTTGGTGAGAATAGCTCCAAATAGATCTAGGTATTGTATTAAGAGAGTGGTGGCTTGTAATAAAATATGAGCAAGTGATTCTTGGTGGACGTAGCCCAAATTGGGTGAACCACGTTAAATATTGTCTCTTTGTGTTGTGTTATTTTATTCTGTAATTTTATTTGAGATCTGTAATATTTTATGCATATTAGTTTCTACTGTTGCGATTCTGTGAGGGATTATTCTACATATTTTATCCTTTATTTCCTAACAATTGGTATTAGATCCTGGTTTGGTTTGATGAAGTGTTGAATCGCAGGGAAATTTTTATCTTGAGTGGGAGCTATGGTAGATGATGGAAGATCTAGGGTTGATAAATTCAATGGGCAGAATTTTAGTCTTTGGAAGATGCAGATGGAAGATTACCTTTATCAGAAGGATCTTTATATTCCACTGTCTGAGAAGGTGAACAAACCCTCGAGCATGATGGATGCGGAATGGGATTTGCTGGATAGGAAGGAACTTGGGACAATCCGGATGTGTCTTGCATCTTCAGTATTATTTAATGTTTTAAAGGAAAAGACTACAAAATAATTGATGGATGCATTAGGGAAGTTGTATGAAAAACCCTCTACCTCAAATAAGATATTTTTAATGAAAATTTTGTTTAATATGAAGATGTCTGAGAATGGTTTAGTAGAAAATCATTTAAATGATTTTAATACGGTTGTAAATATGCTAGCTTCAGTTACAATAGAATTTGATGAAAAAGTTAGGGCTTTATTAGTTCTGTGCTCTTTACCTAAGAGTTGGAATAGCCTGGTAATGGCGGTAAGAAACTCGGTCCCAGCTAACTCAAATTTGAAGCTTGAGGATGTACTAGGGGTGATTCTAAGTGAGGAAATGTGAAGAAAAATCTCTGGTGAATCTTATACTTCAGAGAATGCTTTGACAGTGGAAACTAGAGGGAGACAGAAGAATAGAGGAAAGTCGTGGAAAATCAAAGGATTGGCCAAGGTCAAAAACCAAAAGCAAGATAGTATGTTGGCACTATGGAAAGTCTGAGCATGCAAAGATGGATTGTTGGGAGCTTTGGGACAAGAAGAAACAACAAGAAGAAAACAAGGAGGCAAATGTGGCAACGGGTAATGTATGTCAGGATGCTTTGATTCTTTCTTTGCACAATATTATTAAATCTTGGGTTTTAGATTTGGGGGCATCTTTTCATGCTACTCCACATAGGCATTATTTTGTTGATTTATTCAAGGATATTTTGGGAATGTTTTTCTTGGTGATGATGAGCCTTGCAGCATAGTTGGAAAAGATTTTATTCAGGTTAAGATACAAAATGGCAATACTTAGCTATTGAAGGATGTCAGACATATGCCTACATTAAGATGAAATTTTACATTGGTAGGGTAGTTTGGAAGTGATGGTTGTACTATGATATTTACATTGGACTCTTAGAAGGCTACCAAGGGTGCTCTTGTGGTGGCAAGAGGTAAGAAGGTTAGAACCTTATATTTAACCACTTATAGCACTAATGTTTGTAATCTTGTGGCTTCAGAAGTAGATACAACATTGTGGCACCATAGGCTCAGTCATATGAGCCATAAGGGCATGGAGATCATAAACAAGGATTTGCCTAGATATATAGAAACATGTTTGGAGTTTTGTGAGGACTGCATATATGGGAAACAGAAGTGAGTAAGGTTTCTCAAGGTTGGACCTACAAAGAAAGTGAGTAAGTTAGAGCTGGTGCATTCTGATGTATGGGGGATGGCTCAGGTATCATCTCTTGGGACTTCAAGTTATTATGTTACTTTGATTGATGATGCAACAATGAAAGTTTGGGTTTATTTTATTAGAAACAAATATAATGTATTTGACACTTTTGTTAAATGGAAATCCTTGGTAGAGAATGAAAAGGATTAAGCTAAAATGTCTTAAACTAATAATGGAGGGGAGTATCAGCAGTGAATTTGAGATTATTGTTCTAAGAATGGATTCCGTAGGAAAATGATGGTTTTAGGAACTCCTCAGTAGAATGGGGTGTTAGAAAGGATGAATAGAACAATAATGAAATGTGCTAGGAGCATGAGGTTACATACAATACTACCTCTTTCTTTTTGGGTAGAAGCGGTGAGCATAGCTGTGTACTTGATAAATAGAGGACCCTCAAGTGCCTTGGATGGAGTCATACCTGAGGAGACTTGGTATGGTAAGAAATTTTATTATTCATTTCTTAGATTATTTGGATGTGAGGTTTTTTCCATATAGACAAGGATGATAGGACCAAGCTAGAGGATAAATTAGAAAAATGTACTTTCATTAGTTATGGTGGTGATGAATTTGGATATAAATGTTAGAGTATTAAGGACAAGAAAATCATTTGATATAGGGATGTGGTCTTTAATGAGAAAGTCATGTATAAGAAGCAGTTGTAGGAAAATAGGGAAGAATCCAAGAAAGAATATACAACAGTAGAGGATCTTCAGGATGGGAAAGTGACACATGAATCAGTTCAGGAACCTCCTCAACAAGAACCCCAAACTCCTATATTGAGGAGGTCTTCTAGGGTAAGAAGAGAGCCTATGCGTTTTTCTCCTTCTCTTTATTATTTATTACTCACTGATAGTGGAGATCCAGAGAGCTTTGATGAAGCAATACAGGTAGATGCTAGGAAGAAGTTGGAGCAAGTCATGGATGAAGAGCATCATGATCTCATGGAGAACTAGACATGGGATTTGGTAAAGCTACCTGAAGGAAAAAATAACATTATAGAACAAGTGGGTGTTCAGATTCAAAGAGGAAGAAGGAGGAAAGAAAAGATACAAGGCCCGGTTGGTGGTAAATGGGTTTGCACAGAAAAAGGGTATAGATTTTGATGAGATTTTTTCTCCTGTAGTTAAAATGACTTCTATTAGAATTGTTCTAGGAATAGTTGTAGTAGAAGACTTGCACTTAGAACAGACTTTATGTAAAGACTACATTTCTTCATGGTGATTTGGATGAGGAACTATATATGTAGCAACTAGAGGGCTATGAGGTCAAAGGTAAAGAGGAGATGGTGTGCAAACTGAAGAAGAGCTTGTATGGCTTAAAACAAGCTCCACGTCAATGGTATAATAAATTTGATAGCTTCATGATGGAGCAATGTTATATTAGATGTCATTCTAACCATTACATGTATACAAATAAATTTGAGGATGGAAGTTCTATTATCCCGTGTTTGTATGCGGATGACATGTTGGTTGCATGTAAAAACATGCAGGAAATAAAAGTACTCAAGAAGCAGCTAAGTGAATCCTTTTCTATGAAGGATTTGGGGTTAGCCAAATAAATCCTTGGTATGAACATATCTCAATATAGGAAGGAAAAAAATCTAACTTTATCTTAGGAAGAGTACATTAGGAAGGTCTTAGAGAGGTTTAATATGCAGAATGCTAAACCGGTTGGTACTCCTTTGGAAAAACATTTCAAGTTATCAAAGGAGTCGTGTCCTAAGATAGAGCAAGAGAGAAACCAGATGTCCAAGGTACCTTACTCATCAATGGTTGGAAGTTTGATGTATGCCATGGTGTGCACTAGGCCTGATATTGCCCATGCAATGGGAGTGGTGAGTAGATTTATGAGTGATCCAGGTAGAGATCACTGGCAGGTAGTAAAGTGGATCCTTTGGTATTTGAGAGGGACCATGGGGATAGTTTTGTGCTACAGTGAATTAGACACCACTTTGTGTGGTTATGTATATTTAGATATGGGTGGAGATGTAGACAATAGGAGGAGCATGAAAGGTTATGCTTACATTGTAGGTGGGATAATAGTGAGTTGGATTTCATGACTACAAAAGCTAGTGGATTTGTCAACCACAGAAGCTGAGTATGTTGTTGTCACAGAGGAAAGAAAAGAAATGATTTGTTTACAACAATTGCTTGAGTAGTTGGGGCATAAGCAGGAGGAAGGAAAGATGCATAGTGATAGTCAGAGTGCTGTACACCTAGCTAAGAAATTTGTTTTCCACTCTAGGACAAAGCATATATAATTAAGGTACCATTTCATCAGGACAACTTTAGAGGAAGAGAAGTTCAAGATAGAGAATATTCATACCAGTCAAAATCATGTAGACATGATGACTAAGGTGGTCACAAGGGAGAAATTGAAGTTGTGTTCAGCTTTGGTTGGTCTTCACGGAAACTAGTGAAGGGTTGAGAAGCTTGCTTAGAGGAAACCTAGTCTCCAAGTGGGAGATTGTTAGGTTGTGGAGCCTATTTTCATGTGAGAAAGTGTTGAAGACTGTACACTAAGAGTACAATACACTTATCATAGTTGTCTTGCCAAAAAAAAATTTGGGCCTTAAAACATGCCTGATATATCGGGAAATGTGATTTTCTCATATGGGAGGGATTTTTGACCCATAGGTTTATGGGATGGTTTGGCCCATGGTTTTGATACCCACAGTTTTGTAAAAATGCTTAATCAATTTTCTACTTATATGGTTTTATGCATATGGTAGGATAATGTAACATCGCAGATGTGTTTTGAATTCGGGTGTGAATTCTGTAGAGTTTTTTGGGCATAGCTCCAAATAGATTTGGGTATTGTATTGAGAGAGCAGTGGCCTGTAATAAAATCTGAGCAAGTGATTCTTGGTGGACATAGCCCAAATTGGGTGAACCACATTAAATACTATCTATTTATTTTGTGTTATTTTAATCTACACTTTTATTTGAGATCTGTAATATTTTCTACATATTAGTTTCTACTATTGCGATTCTATGAGGGATTATTCCACATATTTTATCCCTTATTTCCTAACAAAGAGTTATTTTAATGAAGAAATTTTAAGAAAAGTAGAAAAACTTAATGGATAGAGCCTATCATGCCTGATAGTGCTTCTGCTGATTTAAAGAAGATTTCTAGCCGAGTCTCCACAACTCCTCCAAACAAAATCAAAAACCAAAAACTTCCTTCTCAAATGTCTCATATACTTCCATTGGATTAAAAAAAGTCCAAGGGAGTTAAAAATAATAACAAACTAAAAATAGAAGTGCTGGTTCAAAGAACCAGACAGCTCCATTAGAGCAAAAATTGAAATGCATGAAAGACCAAACAAACTCCCAACAAATCTTCTTGCATGGTTTCCAAGGTGGTTTCTTGCCAAAATCAATGAACATAAATTCCATTAATTTCCAATCTTCCACCTATATCTCCACACCACCGCCATCTAAATTTCGTGATTCCAAATTCCGCCATGGCATGCATTACTTAACTCTAGTGATGATGCCAAATAGGTTTCTGCCAAATTTCTATGTCTCTACCAAAACTGGTAGTACCCTCAATTAAATTCAAAAATAAAATCAAATAAATGACTTAGGAACCATCGCCATGTCATCTACTTGCCATACAACCCCCTTATGTCCCATTCCATCCTTTCATTAGTTTAGGATAGATATCATTAGCTTAGAATCCAAAATTAGGTTAGTTTAGAAAGTATTTACCTTAGGTTTTTAAATATTTCCTTAGGTAAATTTTCCATCTTAGGATAGGCCATACTTCATACCAAATTAGTATTAGGTAATAGGTTAGAAATAAACCTATAGTTACCTTAGGTTATTTCCAAATCCCCCACTTTGTAAAACATACAACTTAAGTTAGGATAACAAGATTAGTGTAAACATAAATATAAGGTAGGTCTAGTTTACCTTAGGTTAGAATCACGTTAGGATAGATCTTAAAGATCTAGGACTTAGGTTTTTACCCTCAATAGTCCTGAAGCAGGCCTCCATCGTCTTTATGCCATTCAGTGTCCTAGAGAAATTAACAAGAAGATCCAAGAACACTACTGTTATTCGAATGTGCCCCCTGCTCATTTTGTGGCTAACTCCTCCCATTCTTCCCTCTCTTGTGCCTCAGTCACAAAATTTTTCTTTTCAGGCACTCAAAACCTTCTGGAAATGGCACCATTGGATAGAGCTCTTTCTCAGCTTTCCAGAAAGGTAAAGTTTTCCTCCTAACTCCATGTATTTTTCAAGTTATGGCTCGGCGGAGTTTTTGTGGGAAATTTTCCCCTGAAAGGCCCGCAGCCAATCAGGTTGTGCCACGTGTCCAAGAAAGTGGCGGGGTCATGAGGAGAACTTGGTTTTTTACCAAGTGTTTTGGTGAAGGTTTCAAAAGGAAAATTTTTCCCGCGGGCCCGCCGACAAATCATTTGCTGCCACGTGCCCAGGGGAGAAAGTTGGAAAAATTGACTAAGTGTTGGTGCAAGAAATTTTGAATTCCCGCATGCCCAATAAAAACATGCCACATGGCACCTGAATTGGTGGAGCGCGGGGGAATTTTGAAATTTTTTCCAAATGACCAAAAAGGTAAAAATTTGAAATTTTTTCCCACCGACCCGATTTGGCCCTGTTTTGCCCTAAAACTTCAAATCGCCATATCTTTCGATCCAGAGCTCGGTTTTTCACGTTCTTTATATCAATGGAAAGCTGGTGAAATTATCTACAAGATTCTGGGGTCAATTTTAATTTTGGTGGAGTTTGGAGAGAGAAAATCAAAAACACTTCTGGCATGTGGTCATGAACAGAAATGACGTTTCAACCACCGATTTTAATGAAGAATGGCTCGCATTCTCTCCCAGCATGGTTAAAAATGTCAGGGAATGGGTCTGTCAGGTCGCCCATGCTATTTTGATGGAATTTTGGTCAATGGTTGAACCCCTTGCATGTTTTCCCACGTTTCTCTCTCCTGGGCTCGTCCCTTGCATTGTAAAAGCCAGATTTGGCTCATTTTTCAAAGGGTTGAACATTTTTTGTGTATGGAAAGCTCCCTTTTTCACCTTGGAAGTGATTTATTAGAATAACAAACATTTTATAGAAACTGTAACTGTATTTTTTCCTTTCAGGTGTTTGAATGCAAGTGATTTTGATGTTAAAATAACAATACAGGCCTCTGTGATTAGTTTTTATCCTCTGCTGGTGTTGTTTGCCTAATTTCTAACACTTCATTACAGCTATCAGTTTGTGCATGTTGTTTTTGTTGCATTTTATGAACTGTGTCAATTTGCAGAAGTAAAAAATGCTCACCACTCCTTTGGTGCATCACCTATTAGCATTAGTTCTTTTATTTTTTTGCATTCTCTATCTCTGTCTCCTTGGAATTTAGAGTAGATTTAGGAGTTTAAACCTCTGCAATTGTGCAAGTGAAATAGCTGATCAGAGGAGTTGAGGAACCAGCCTCTAATCTGGAGATTCCTCTTCCATTTTGCAAGTCCCACACTTGGGAAGAGGATTCAATGTTGTGCAATCACACTGGATGCTAGTATGATCAAACTAGAAATCTGATCAACATCCAGGGGGTGCTGCTGATTTGCAACAACAGTTTTGGCACGCCCGGTGGGACCTTAGAGGTCTTCCACTTTATCTTTGACAGGTTGGTGTGTTCCTGTTAAAGATTCAGCCTTTTGGAGGCACTTTCAAAAGCACATCTGGCGACTCCATCTGGTAAACAACTCATTCTCTAAGTTGCAGACCTGTTTTCCATTCATTTCCATCCATTCTTCTTTCCATCATTTTCATTCTTTTCCATTCCATGAAGTTGTGCAATCATGACTTCATTTCCATCATGGAATTCACATTTACAACAGCAGTATATCACACCTCCAACATGTTTTACAAATCCTCCAAATCAGCATTTTGATCAAATTCAAAATCAGCATGTCTACCCATATGAGCAGCAGTGCCAAAGTCAGTTTGGATATGAAGCATGTCAAGCACAAGGGTATGCTGGTTGTGAGGAAAGTCAAGAAGAAAATGCAGATCTGCTGGAACAAATCCAAAAGATGGAGGTAAACATGGTGCAATCTAGGGCTCAAGCACAAATGAAAGCATTTAGAATCGGTTGTAGAGCACCTTGTCCATGGGTGGGACCTTTTCCAAGGCATTACAGCCCTCAAGAGAAGCTAGACTTCATGATTACAACACTACCATTGCTTGCAAAGTGGACTGAAGGAATAAAGGTGTATGAGAGGAGTATTCAACAACCTTGTCAACAGGTAAGCACACCATCTCATGCCTTTTCTCTCCCTCTTTCCCAATCTGTTTTATCTCAGCAGTGTCAAGTTTTAAACTCTCCATCTGCTGTCCCAAGTGTTGAATCCATTTCTCCATTCCCTAGTCTTCCACCCCATCTCAATTCTTCTGTCCTTTTCCCTTCCAAACAGCCATTCCCTCCAAAGAAACAAGAGTTCCTACCTCCTCCACCACCACAAAAAATTGCAAAATCAATTGAGTTACAATCCACTTCTCCTCTTGCATTCCCAAATCCATGTTGGGAGGATAAAAATCAGAATGCCAATCAAGGAAAACAGCAGCAGAAAGAAGAGCCAAACAAGGATGAAGAAATTCAAAGTCTGAAGAGTTGGGCTCTTAAATTCGGGATTACAAAAATCCCCTTGATGGTGAAACCAATAGAGGATGTTGAAGTTGGAGAACAAGTGGAAAACAAGGCTGATTTTATAACAGCAGTGAAGCGAGAAAAACAACAGTTTGTTGGTGATGAGTTGGGTGTCCATGTTGGCACTTTGCCCAAAGAAAATGTTGATCCAGTTTGCACTGCAAAATCAGCCATCGAGAAGGAAGGAAAACCATCTCAAAACCCCATCTTTGAGGAGCAAATGGATGAGGTCAAGTCAGTTTTTACAACAGTAGAAGAAGGAAGCATTATTGATACATTTTTGCTTTCATTTGAAGGGGCTGATTTGATTGATGAAGCCATTATGGAGGTGAACAAAACAGGTCCAAATTGTGAGCAAAAGGCACAAGAAATTTCATGCTTCTCTCCCACTTCATCTCTCCAACAATCTGATTTTTGGGATGAGTTTGGATTGACAAGTTTCATGTTTGAAAATGAAGTTATACAGGGTGAAGAAAATGCAGATTTGGAGGCCACCATACAAGAGGGAGAGACTTTGCTGCAGCAAGACATTCAAGAGTTTGATTTTCCATCAGACTTAGAAGAATGTTTAGATGAAGAGCTAGCTGAAATTACCATGTTTCCTTCTTCACCATTCATTCTCCAACAACAAGAACTTGCTGCCATGGACAAAAGAGTTCAAGGACAACAGCCTACAGTTTGCAACATGCCTCTTGAATCAAAGCTGGAAGAATTTGATCTTCCAAAAGCTACAATGGAGGAGCTCCAAAGCCAACAATGTATTGCAGCAGGTAACAACAATGCAAAAGCAACTTCATTGGATGTTGCAATCAATAACGAGGAGTTGCACACTATAGAAGAGTTCCATGTTGCCATGAAGGAAGAGAAAGGGCAGAAAAGTCCTACCATTGCTTCCACATCACCCACCCAAGAAGGTCTACAAGAAGACTCCATTTTTGGAGTTGAAAATCAGAGCTATGGGCATATCAAACGGATCATACCTTGCCCAATAAGGTATTTGACTTCATTGGAGTCAAAGGAGAAGTCACAACCAGTCATGCTTGCTTCTAAGCATGAGGGTGAGCTACAAAGTACCAAGGATCAGCTGTCATACCTCTTCAATCCAAATGCAGAGCAACTAAAAGAGGTATTGGATTTGTTTTCAGTTGACACCTTGATGATTTGGGTAGAAGACCAGCTTCTTGTTGATTTTCCACTCATCCAATCAGCCATGTTCAGTGCCAAATCAGTTGCATGGTTGCAACTTTTGAGAAAGGGAAGCTATTTCTCCCAACCAGTTGCAGGGTTTGTTTAGCCCACTTTTGCTTCCAGTTAGAGTAGGATAGGTAGTTTTTCTTTCAGTAAAAGAAGTGCTTGTGCACACTCTGCATGTTCCATTTTGGAGCATGTATGACCTTTAGTTTTGTACATAGTTTTTGTGGTGCTGGTTTTGCTCTTGCACAGTCCATTTCAGTGGGTTTCCAAGTGGCTCAGAGAGGAGGTTTTCAAAGTTCAGATCAGTTTGCAGGCTACAACTCATGACTCCATGCCCAATGGATGCTTCAGGCAACTGGTAACTTCATCCAGTAGGCAGATGCCCCCTCTGAGTCGCCAAAATTGTTATCCAAAATGTGCCCCCTGCTCATTTTGTCTCCTCTTTGTGGCTAACTCCTCCCATTCTTCCCTCTCTTGTGCCTCAGTCACAAAATTTTTGCTTTCAGGCACTCAAAACCTTCTGGAAATGGCACCATTGGATAGAGCTCTTTCTCAGCTTTCCAGAAAGGTAAAGTTTTCCTCCTAACTCCATGTATTTTTCAAGTTATGGCTCGGCGGAGTTTTTGTGGGAAATTTTCCCCTGAAAGGCCCGCGGCCAATGAGGACGTGCCACATGTCCAAAGAAGTGGCGGGGGTCAGAGGGAACTTGGTTTTTTACCAAGTGTTTTGGAAAAGGTTTCAAAAGGAATAATTTTTCCCGCGGGCCCGCCGACCAATCATTTGCTGCCACGTGCCCAGGGGAGAAAGTTGGAAAAATCGACTAAGTTTGGTGCAAAAATTTTTGAAGGATGGCCCCCGTGGCCAATAAAAACATGCCACGTGGCACCTGAATTGGTGGAGGTGGGGGAATTTTAGAAAATTTTCCAAATGACCAAAAAGGTGCAAAAATTCAAAAATTTTTGCCCGCCAACCCGATTTGGCCCTGTTTTGACCTAAAACTTCAAATCGCCATATCTTTCGATCCAGAGCTCAGTTTTTCATGTTCTTTATATCAATGGAAAGCTGGTGAAATTATCTACAAGATTCTAGGGTCAATTTTGCATTTTGGTGGAGTTTGGAGAGAGAAAATAAAAAAATTCTTCTGGCACGTGGTCATGAACAGAAATGACATTTCAACCACCGATTTTAATGAAGAATGGCTCGCATTCTCTCCCAGCATGGTTAAAAATGTCAGGGAATGGGTCTGTCAGGTCACCCATGCTATTTTGATGGCATTTTGGTCAATGGTTGAACCCCTTGCACGTTTTCCCATGTTTCTCTCTCCTGGGCTCGTCCCTTGCACTGTAAAAGCCAGATTTGGCTCATTTTTCAAAGGGTTGAACATTTTTTGTGTATGGCAAGCTCCCTTTTTCACCTTGGAAGTGATTTAGTGGAATAACAGACCTTTTCTAGAAACTGCAACTGTATTTTTTACCTTTCAGGTGTTTGAATGCAAGTGATTTTGATGTTAAAATAACAATACAGGCCCTGTGATTAGTTTTTATCCTTTGTTGGTGTTGTTTGCCTAATTTCTAACACTTCATTACAGCTATCAGTTTGTGCATGTTGTTTTTGTTGCATTTTATGAACTGTGTCAATTTGCAGAAGTAAAAAATGCTCACCACTCCTTTGGTGCATCACCTATTAGCATTAGTTTTTTCTTTTTTTTGCATTCTCTATCTCTGTCTCCTTGGAATTTAGAGTAGATTTAGGAGTTTAAACCTCTGCAATTGTGCAAGTGAAATAGCTGATCAGAGGAGTTGAGGAACCAGCCTCTAATCTGGAGATTCCTCTTCCATTTTGCAAGTCCCACACTTGGGAAGAGGATTCTGATTTGCAACAACAGTTTTAATATCCATGGTTTTGTAAAACTACTTAAGTAGTTGTCTATTTATATGGTTTTATGTATATGGTAGCATAATGAAACATTACAGATGTGTTTTGAATTCGGGTGTGATTTCTGTACAGTTTGTTGAGAATAGCTCCAAACAAATCTGGGTATTATATTAAGATAGCAGTGGCTTGTAATAAAATATGAGCAAGTGATTCTTGGTGGACGTAGCCCAAATTGGGTGAACCACCTTAAATATTGTGTATTTTTGTTGTGTTATTTTATTCTGCAATTTTATTTGAGATCTGTAATATTTTTTGCATATTAGTTTCTACTATTTTGATTCTATGAGGGATTATTCTGCATATTTTATCCTTTATTTCCTAACAGTGACATCATATGAGGAGGTTACAAAAAAAATATTTCATCTGCATATATTACAGGTTCTTTTCTAATCAACTTATGACAGTTACGACAATTCACTTTGTAACTCAGCTAACTTTTTGTCTTCTAGATTTAGCGATTTTCCTTTTCCTTTACTTATTCCAAACAATGTAACTGATTTAATAATGAATTTTTCAAATTCCATTAGTATTAAACTTCTTTAAATTCTTCATTTCACGCAATTTCTCCCACAAGACTCCATTAAAGCTTCAAGCATAGCTTGTTTAAGTTCTTCAAAATTCAATCTTATATTTTGGGAGAAACTACTACACTTTCACGTCTTATCAAGCCTTGTAACCTTAATGAAGGAATCTGCTATCACCTTAAAAGTATGCATGCCATGCATATTTGAACAAGGTATCTCAAAGTATTGCATACCTATAAAATTGGTCTTCACTAAAAGAGGTATAACTTTGTCTAAAAACTTGATCATGTTTCATGCCATGCCTTTTTGGAAAGCTCATGACATTTTTCATCTTTTATCATTACCATAAAATTGTAATTAAATGATATTAGCATGGGAAAATGTGTTAGGTAATTGACGGGATTGTATAATTAACTAATTATAAATCCATTAAGTAATTGTCGAAGATTATAGATTATGATGTGTAGTTAAATTAGAACAGATTTAGATTTTTGTATTGTGTATTAAAAACATGAAATGAAAGTAAATAACAATAAATTAAATGAGACGGAAGAAATCATATTTATTGTGGGGAAACCTGAACGAAAAAACCCCATTCATAAATAAAGCACTACCTTTATTAAGAATTTATCAAACGCTTTTATTCAGCCCTTCCATTTCTCTCTTGGGTCTCACAGAAACAATTATAGAACATTTTCTTGAAATTTTATACTTCAATGATCACATAATATGATCTCGTATATATCCAATATATGATTACCAATTCCATGAGGGGTCATTCTATATATATATATATAGGATGGGTGAATCTGTTGCGCCATTTTCATTGTTAGTTGTGAAAGACCGAAATAAATTTTATCAAATAAACTTTTAAACAAAGTGGTCATGAAGTGGTGGTCCACCAAAAGGTATCCCCACTTGAAATTAGTACCCCAATACTCCCCCTTAATATTAAGTGGGAAAAAAAACATGCCTAATTACCGTTTTCTATAAAAGTATTTACATATCCATAAATCCTCAGGGATGATTCAGGATAGCATGAAAACAAAGGAAATCATATAGATTTTCCCATACAAAAAAATAAATAAGGGAAGTCATTCAGATCTTCCCATACATAAATTCCTAGGAAAATTTATTTATATGTGAAGACGTATATCAGATTATGGAGTCTTTTATAAAACAAGGCATACCCATAACTAATTCTTCACTGAGATTTACAAGTAAACTCACATATTGTGATTAGTTACTTAAGATCCACATACATTGATCTTATAAAAAATGGATGAAGTATTAGAAGTTTACAACAGTATGTTAAGAGGTGGAATTTTCATGCACACTCCTCAATGGAAACTATGAAAGGCCCAACCTGGTAACAAACTTGTAAAACTTCATAGCACATAATGGCTTGTGAAGATATCTACAACTTGATCTTCAATCGAATAGAACTTGAGATCAATATTATCATTCAGGACTTTCTATCAAATAAATTACATATGAAATTTGATATGCTTTGTCCTTTGATTTTGAACTATATTTTTTGTAAGACTAATGCAACTCTAGTTATCACATATAAGAGTAGTGCTTCCTTTTATGCCCATGTGTAGTTCATCCAACATTATTTTCAGCAACATGGATTCCTTTTCTGATTTCATAGCACTTTTATACTCTTCTTCAATAGAAAAGAGAGAAACTATTGGTTGCTTCTTGCTACTCCAAGTGATGGCACCTACACCCAACTTGAAAACATATCTATAAGTAGATTTTCTATCTATAAAATCACTAGCATGTTTAGAATCACAATATCCATTTTTGCATCATCGCAAGAAGAATAAAATAGACCATAATTATTTTTTTCTTTAACATATTTCATAATTATTTTTTCCATTTTATAATGATCCTCATAAGGATCCTACATGAATCTATAAAAAAATCTACTTCATATGAAATATCAGGCCTAGTAATAGTTAAATAAATTAAACTACTAACTAGTTGTCTATACAGAGTGGGAGCAAATTTAGCACATACAATTTTAGGATCTAATTTCACACCAAATTCAATAAGAGTGGAAACATGTTTACAGTCAATCATTTTAAATATTCTAAGTAAGTTAGTAGCCTAATGAGATTGAGATGTAACAATAGATTTATGATCCTAGAATTTTACCATGCCTAAAAAATGATTTAGTATGCCTAAATCAATCATTTCAAACTATTGTTTTAATCTATCTTTGATTTTAACAATTAAATTTTATCGCTGCTAGTAATCAACATATCATTAACATATAAAAAACTAATGATAATATGATTACTTTCAAATTTAACAAATAAGTTGTTATCAGAACAATAGTTTGTGAAACCAAGATCCTAAAAGAAACTATTAATTTTAACATACCAAACTCTAGGATCTTACTTAATACCAAAAAAATATTTTTACAGTTTACACACATATAGTTCCTTACCAGTTTCTTCAAAACCTTTAGGTTGACGCATGTAGATTTCTTCTTTTAACTCACCATTTAGAAATGCATTTTTAACATCCATTTTGTGAAACTCCCAACCATATTGGGCATCCAAAGCAAGAAGAATCCAAATAGTTCTCATTTTAGCTACAAGAGAAATAATTTCAACATATTTAAGACCAGGTTTCTAAGTCAAACCTTGAGCTACTAGCCTTTCTTTGAATGTATATATTTCTCCTATAGAGTTATACTTAATTTTATACAACTTGTTGTCATGTAAATGTGAAATAGGTAAATTGACAATTTCTAAGCATGACAACGATACCCCTGTAGAAAAAAAAATCATGTTTTATAATTCTAAGGGGACCCAAGTCTGCCCAGTTAGTCTAGTAACCTCTGTTATCCAAAATTCACCCCCCCAGGGTAAATTCGATAACATGCATCAGATTATTCAGTCCCGAGCAAGTAGATTGATTCAAGGAAAAAAATTGTGTTTCTGGGGCCCCCTCGGCTTCCTTCTAACTCTCTTGTCCAAGAAGAAAACCCAGCAAGTCTTAAAAATGTGAAAAAATTGCAAAAAAAACAAGCTTGGGGCAGAAAAAATGAAGAAAATCGGCTAAGTCCCAGTCCGGGACAGTTGGGACATCGGGGCGCAAATCAGCCGAAAAGCCGCTAGGTAGTTCGGGAGTAATTGGGATGTCAGGACGCGTGGGACGCGAAAGGGCGAATCGGCCGAAAGTGGAAAAAATCACCAAGTTTAGTCTGGGACAAGCGGGACAAGAATACGCGGCAGACGCGAAACGAACGAATCAAGCGAATCGGAAGAATTTTTCCTAGACAGTCCGGGACAGTTGGGACAAATGTACGCGGAGGACGCAAACTAGCCGGTTCGGCCAAAACAGGTGACTTTTGTCTGGGACATCCGGGCCAAAAATACGCGCGGGACGCGAAAAGCCGACAGAGCCGAGGGCGAATGAAATCTTGCCACGTGTCTTCGTCAAAGAGGGACAGGGAAGCCCGAATCAGGTTGTTCGGAGAAATTTGTCCCAGATGGTCTGGGACATTTGGACTAAGAGTACACGAGGGGCGTGGGGAGCCGAAAGAGCCGACAACGAATCAGAATGTGACAAGTGTCACAAGGGGAGGCGCAATAAATTTTGACTAAGTGTTTTTTTGGCCGAGTTTTTAAAGGGGGCGAAATGGAGCAGGGTTGGCCCGAGCCAATTAAAAGAGGATGCGTGTCCTAAGGCAGGGGAATTTCGGACCAAGGGAAAGACTTAGGAAAATTTGACAAAAGTCTTGGGCCAAGAATTTAAACGACAAGGATAACCTCGCGCCCCTGTCTTCCAACCAGATCTCGCCACGTGTACAAGTTTAAAGGCCGAAAAGTAAAAAATTTTAAAGGGAAACCCACGGGACTCGGAGGAGAGAGAATTTCTTGTCCAATCATCACTTGCCACATGTCATCCAAGTGACAGAGCGCGGGAAAAATTCAAAATTTTCCCGCCGATTCGTTTTTGGGTCGTTTTTGCCCTAAAACTTCAGACCATCATATCTTTTGATCCAGAGCTCGGATTTGCACGTTCTTTATATCAATGGAAATCTGGTGAAATTATCTGCACGATTCCAGGGTCAATCTTGCATTTTGGTTCAGTTTGGAGAGATAAAATCAAGAAACTTCTCTGGCGCGTGATCATGGCTAGAAGTGACGTTTCAGCAACCAATTTTAATGCACATGGGTCGCATTCTTCTTCAGCATGGCCAGAAGTGATGTTTCAACCACTAATTTTAATGAAGAATGTGTTTTGGTCAATGGTTGTACTGCTTGCATGTTTTCACACATCTTCTCTCTCCTGGGCTCGACCCATGCATTGTATAAAGCCAGATTTGGCTCATTTTTCAAGGGGTGGTTCATCTTTTCTGCTCTGCCCTCCCTTCTTTTCTTCTCTAGGGTTGAAAATGGAGTTCGGACCTCCTCCCCTTCTCTGTAATGGTTATTTTTCCTTTTACTATTGAAATTATGTTCTGTGCAAACTTCTCAAGCAACAAAAAACGTGTTTTGTGATGCATCTGTCCATCCTTGCTCGTTTTTGCTTGTTTTCTTCTTGCCTCTCTTCATTGCAGGTATTTGTGCATGTTCTAATTTTCATTGCAGGTTTGGAGCTGTGTTCATGGATTTTTTGGGAAATTTTCTGTGTGAAATCTATCCTTGGGCCTGTGATGCATCTGTCCATCCTTCCCATTGCTCACCTCTTCTTGTTCCATGGCAGTTTTGATAGATGTTCAACATTTTCCTTCTCTGGTGTATCACCGTTTTAGTGTAGGCTCTATTTTTCCTTTCTCTCTCTCTCTCTGTCTCCTTGGCATGGTTAGATTAGGATTAGATTAGCTTTCCTACACTGGAATAGCTTGTGGCAGGTAGTTCAGGAAGAGGAACCAGCCTTCTCTGGAGATTCGTTTCTCATTTTTGTAAATCCCACACCTGGAGAAAGGATTTAGTGTTGTGCAATCACACTGGATGCCTAAACATCAACTTAGAAACCTGATTTGCATCCAGGGGTGCTGTGATTTTGCACTAATAGTTTTGGCATGCCGGGTGGGACTTAGAGATCTTCCACTTCATCTTTTGCAGGTTGGTGTGTTCCTGTGAAGATTTCAGCCTTTGGAGGCACTTGCAAACACATCTGGCGATTCCATCTGATCAGCAACCCATTTCTGAAGTTGTAGACCTGTTTTTCATCCATTTCCATCCATATTTCTTTCCATCTCTTTCATTCTTTTCCATTCCATGAAGTTGTGCAATCATGGCTTCATTTCCATCATGGAACTCACATTTACAATAGCTGCAGTATATTCCACCTCCAACATGTTTTACAAATCCTCTAAATCAGCATTTTGAGTAGATTCAAGATCAATATGCATACCCATATGAGCAGCAGTGCCAAAGTCAGTTTGGATATGAAGCATGTCAAGCACAAGGGTATGTTGGTAATGAAGACAATCAGATGCAAGATGCTGGTCTATTGGAGAAAATCCAAAAGATGGAGGTACAGATGGTGCAATCCAGAGCAACAGCTCAAATGAGAGCTTTTAGAATTGGTTACAGGACTCCTTGTCCATGGGGAGGCCCTTTTCCAAGACACTTCAGTCCTCAAGAGAAGCTGGACTTCATGATGAAGATGCTGCCCCAACTTGCACAATGGACAGTAGAAATAGAGGCCTATGAACTTGGTGTTGAACAACCTTGTCAATGGGTAAGTCCTACACCATCATCTAGTTTTTCTCACCCCATCACTCAAGCAGCATCATCTCATTTGGAATTACAAATTCTGAACTCCCCATCTGCTATCCCAAATGTTGATCCCATGTCTCCACCTCTCAATCTTCCACCACACCTCAATTCTTCTTTCCTTTTTCCTTCCAAACAGTCATCCCCTCCACAAGAGCTAACAGAAATACCCCCTCCTCCAAAGAAACAAGAGTTTCTACCTCCACCACCATGAAAAATTTCCAATCCATTTGAGTTACAATCCATTTCTCCTCTTGCATTCCCAAATCCATGTTGGGAGGATGAAAATCAGAATGTCAGTCAAGGAAAACAACAGTAAAAAGAAGAGCCAAATAAAGATAAAGAAATTCAAAGTCTGAAGAGTTGGGCTCTTAAATTTGGGATGAAAAAGATCCCATTGATGGTTAAGCCCTTAGAAGAGGTTGGAGTTGGAGAACAAATGGTGGTCAGGACTAATTTTGTTGTAGCAGAGGAAGAAGATCTTGCAGTCCCAACTTGTCCTCTAGAGCAGCAGATTGAAGAGTTTGACTTGAAAAACTTCATGCTGGAGGAAGAGTTCAATCAAGAGCAAGATTGTCTTCAAACATTGGAGGAAGGAGAATCTGCTCCAAATCCAAAAGAAGAGGAGCACATTCCAGCTGTGGGGGAGAAAAGTGCAGATCCAAAGGCTTTGAGCACAAAGCAGGTTATAGAAGAACCTTCAGTTCTTCTCTCTACTTCATCTCTCTCAAGTTCTAGTACTGAAGAAGAGTTTGATCCCTCAAACTCAATGCTGGAGGATGAAAGAAACCATGGTGATCAAGTTGCAGATCAAGAGAATGCCATGGGAGAGGTTGAGCATTTGTAGCAGGACAGTCATGAGGCAGTTTATCTGTCAGATTTGGAGGACTGTTTTGATGGAGAAGAGTCGGTTGAGTTTCCACCATTCTCTCTTTCATCATCCACATTCCAAATACTTGAGTCTGCTGTCATGGAGGAGAACATTCATTTGCAGCAGCCTGCATCTTATAGCAGCTCTTTGGAACCAAGATTGGAAGATTTTAATCTTTCATGTCCTTCATTGGAGGAAGAGAAAGGATAGAGGAATTTTGCCATTTCTTCCACACCATCCATTCAAGAAGGTCTACAAGAGAACTCCATTCTTGGAGTTGAAAATCAGAGCTATGGGCATATCAAAAGGACCATACCTTGCCCAATCAGGTACCTGGCTTCATTGGAGCCAAAGGAGAAGTCACAACTAGTCATGTTTGCTTCTGAGCATGAGGGTGAGCTACAAAGTACCAAGGATCAGCTGTCATGCCTCTTCAATCCAAATGCAGAGCAACTAAAAGGGGTATTGAACTTTCCTTCAACTGATACCTTGATGATTTGGGTGGAAGACCAGCTTCTTGTTGATTTTCCATGCATCCAATCAGCCATGTTCAGTGCCAAATCAATTGCATGGCTGCCACTTTTGAGAAAGGGGAGCTATTTCTCACAACCAATTGCAGGGTTTGTTTAGCTTGCCTTTGCTTCTAGTTAGAGTAGAGTAGGTAGGTTTGCTTTCAGTAGAAGAAGTGCTTGTGCACACTCTGCATGTTCCATTTGCATCATGTATGATTTTCAGTTTTGTACATAGTTTTTGTGGTGCTGGTTTTGCTCTTGCACAGTCCATTTCAGTGGCATTTTTGGTGAGAAAAACTCTAGGTTCAGTGGAATTAAAATGGCTCAGAGGGAGGTTTTCAAAGTTTAGATCATTTTTTAGGCTACTACTCATGACTCCATGCCCAATTGATTTCTTCAGGCTACTGATCATTCATCCAGCAGGCAGATGACCCCGCTGAGTCACCAAAACTGTTATCCAAAATTCACCCCCCCAGGGTAAATTCGATAACATGCATCAGATTATTTAGTCCCGAGAAAGTAGATTGATTCAAGGCCAAAAATAGTGTTTCTGGGGGCCCCTCAGCTTCCTTCTAACTCTCCTGTCCAAGAAGAAAACCCAGCAATTCTTTAAAATGTGAAAAAATTGTAAAAAAAACAAGCTTGGGGCAGAAAAATGAAGAAAATCGGCTAAGTCCTAGTCCCGGACAGTTGGGACATCAGGGCACAAATCGGCTGAAAAGCCGCCAGGAAGTCCGGGAGCAGTTGGGACGTGAAAGGGTGAACCGGTCGAAAGTGGAAAAAATCGCCAAGTTTAGTCCGGGACAAGCGGGACAAGAATATGCGGCGGACGCGAAACGGCCGAATCGGGTGAATTTGTCCCAGACAGTCCAAGACAGTTGGGACAAATATACGTGGAGGACACAAACCGGCTGGTTTAGCTGAAACAAATGACTTTTTTCTGGGACATCCAGGCCAAAAATACGCGCGGGACACGAAAAGCCGACAGAGCCGAGGGCGAATGAAATCTTGCCACGTGTCTTCGTCAAAGAGGGACAGGGAAGCCCGAATCGGGTGGTTCAGAGAAATTTTTCCCAGACATTCTGGGAAATTTGGACCAAGAGTACGCGAGGGGCGCGGGGAGACGAAAGAGCTGACAATGAATCAGAATGTGACACGTGTCACAAGGGGAGGTGCAATAAATTTCGACTAAGTGTTTTTTTGGCCGAGTTTTTAAAGGGGGAGAAATGGAGCAGGGTTGGCCCGAGCCAATTAAAAGAGGACATGTGTCCTAAGGTGGGGGAAGTTTGGAGCAAGGGAAAGACTTAGGAAAATTTGACAAAAGTCTTGGGCCAAGAATTTAAACGACAAGGATGACCCCGCGCCCCTGTCTTCCAACCAGATCTCGCCACGTGTACAAGTTTAAAGGCCGAAAAGTCAAAATTTTCAAAGGGAAACCCATGGGACTTAGAGGAGAGAGAATTTCTCATCCAATCAGTGCTTGCCACGTGTCATCCAAGTGACAGAGCGTGGGAAAAATTCAAAATTTTCCCGCCGATTCGTTTTTGGGTCGTTTTTGCCCTAAAACTTCAGACCATCATATCTTTTGATCCAGAGCTCGGATTTGCACGTTCTTTATATCAATGGAAAGCTGGTGAAATTATCTACATGATTCCAGGGTCAATATTTCATTTTGGTTCAGTTTGGAGAGATAAAATCAATAACTTATCTGGCGCATGAACATGGCCAGAAGTGACGTTTCAGCAACCAGTTTTAATGCACATGGGTTGCATTCTTCTTCAGCATGGCCAGAAGTGCTGTTTCAACCATAGATTTTAATGAAGAATGCATTTTGGTCAATGGTTGTACTGCTTGATGTTTTCACACATATTCTCTCTTCTAGGCTCGACCCATGCATTGTATAAAGCTAGATTTGGCTCATTTTTCAAGGGGTGGTTCATCTTTTCTGCTCTGCCCTCCCTTCTTTTCTTCTCTAGGGTTGAAAATGGAGTTCAGACCTCCTCCCCTTCTCTGTAATGGTTATTTTTCCTTTTACTATTGAAATGATGTTCTGTGCAAACTTCTGAAGCAACAAAAAACATGTTTTGTGATGCATCTGTCCATCCTTGCTCATTTTTGCTTGTTTTCTTCTTGCCTCTCTTCATTGCAGGTATTTGTGCATGTTCTAATGTTCATTGCAGGTTTGGAGCTGTGTTCATGGAGTTTTTGGGAAATTTTCTGTGTGAAATCTATCCTTGGGCCTGTGATGCATCTGTCCATCCTTCCCATTGCTCACCTCTTCTTGTTCCATGGCAGTTTTGATAGATGTTCAACATTTTCCTTCTCTGGTGTATCACCGTTTTAGTGTAGGCTATTTTTTTCCTTTTTCTCTCTCTCTCTCTGTCTCCTTGGCATGGTTAGATTAGGATTATATTAGCTTTCCTACACTGGAATAGCTTGTGGCAAGTAGTTTAGGAAGAGGAACCAGCCTTCTCTAGAGATTCCTTTCTCATTTTTACAGGTCCCACACTTGGAGAAAGCATTCAATGTTGTGCAATCACACTGGATGCCTAAACATCAACTTAGAAACCTGATTTACATGCAGGGGTGCTGTGATTTTTCACTAACAACCTCCCAATTGGTGTTCATTCAACACCCTAAGTGATTTTAGGAGTTCATTGAAAAATACAAACTTCGGGCAGTTGTGGGAAGGGTTGTCACTGGCCTTCCTAATACTGGAGAAACCCCATGGAGAAAAATAGAAAATCAAAACTAGACACAGAAGTGAGTCAAAGGACTTGAGACATCATGGAAGTGATTTAGGAAGATTCAAGAAGGACTTGCAGAATTTGGGGTAGATTCACCAAAATTAGGCTTCACGTGCCTACGTAGTGCACAGGCCAAAACATCTACTGAGATTTCGAAGGTGATTCCAAAAAATTTGGATGGAGTTAGGAATAAAAAACATCTTCGGAAAGATAATTATAATACCAAAAATATGTAGAAATTATTTTGTTCACAACACTTTGGCACAATGGGTCTGCAAGTAGTTTTTGTCATGCATAGGTGGAGTACAAGATCAATAATCTAATTTTTAAGGGATAAAATGGAGGAATCAGGGCCTGATACCCCCACCATTAGATTTATAATTCCTTTTTAATTTAATATCATATAACATTTCATCAAAATAGTCCATTGGGAGCTCAAGTTATCACCATATCAAGTTTCCCTCTTAGAGCAAGTTTAGGAGTTAGTCAAATTTTGGAAGGACACGTGTCAACTCCAGGAGCCTAGCACAAATTTTTTTCCCTCATGTCCCTCAAGGTTAAGGAAATCAAGGTTGGAAAATTTTTCCTAGCTCCCATAATCCCTTTGAACCCTCATGTAACCTGTAGGATTGCTAGTTCAACCCCCAGGTGCTTACGGGAGCTCAAAGCCTTCGTCATTGGATCGTTGCCACATATTCTCACCTGACACACCTTGAAAATTAATTTCCATCATATCCCTTTTAGTTGAGGTACATCAAACATGAAAATATGCACCCAACCCCTAAGGAGACTCTTGGTCACCCATGTGACCTCTTCAAGAGTGAATTTCTAGCCCCCACGGGCTTTCCAAGCCTTCATTCTCAACCGTCAAATCATTGCCACATGTCATCACCTGGAAAACCATGAAAAATGATGTCCTTCATGTCCCTTTGAAGTGAGGTAAAAGGTTGTAAAAATTCACCTAGCCCATCCATGATGCTTGAAGGTCCCTCATGTGACCAACTTTCAGCCCCTCTTTGCTTTAAAGCTACTTTTTGGTTTTAATCACTTGCCGTCGGATCTCTGCCACATGTCAAGCAAAGGCGCGCTGTTAAAATTAATGTCCCTCATGTACCTTTGAGGTGAGGGATGTTAGGGACATGAAAATATTTCTCTCTCTCTCCATTCCTTTGAAATTTTTCAAATTTTAAATTCCCTCCTGCTTCTAACATCTAACATCTAACATTCCCTTGCACAGCTTCCTTTGTAAACTCCTCTGCAACTCCCTACCACCATTCCACCATTGTCAAAGCTCAAACAAGCTCCAAAAAATAAATAAAATCCTCTTTTTCATGGTGATATGCTGGTATCATAAGAATATTTCATTGAGCTAAGGAGAAGAAACGAAGAACAAAGAAGAAGAATAGTGAAAATCCCCGTTGCCGCAAAATCAAATTTTGAAGAAACCTTGCAGAAAGATGCACGGATTGATGAACCATTTTTTTTATATTCATTTCCCTATAAAAACCATCATAGAAACACCTTTATACCCTCCTCTCATGGCATAAAACATTCACAGCGAACAAATCCTCTTTTCGGCCCAAAGGAGAAAAAAGTTGGATTTCCCGTCAAACCGACAAGATTTCACTGGAAGCACAAGAAGTAAAAACCCATATCAAAAACATGATTTCCATCAAAGACATAGGAGAAAACCAGACCTGCAATTTTTTAGGTCCATTAATGGCTTTTGTGTCTAGAAGTACCGCCAGGTCAGAAATTTAAAAGTTTAAAATATCCTAGAGTATTGAGTTGGTAGGTCTAAGATTTCAGAGGGTGATATTAGGAAAAAAACTCATTTTGAAAAACTTTGTTCCACATCAATCCGACCTCCAAAATCCCACTCTCTATAAATAATAGGTCTTCTACATAGAGGAATACTATTTTGGGAAAGGCATCAACAAAAGAACCTACAAAGGAGATGTTGTACATAGAAGATGCACTACAACTGAGAATTAATCAAAACAGGAATTTTGATCCAATTTTGACACTTAATAAAAATATTAAGTGGTCCCACGAGCACCTACCAAAAATAGAAAGTTGATCCAGAAGGTGAGAGGAACATAGGGAGAAGAGGAAATCAGATTTGCAACATCCAATTGAGGTTCAAGGGAGTTACTTTTTCATACTTACTAAAAATAGTAAGTTGTTATTTCTAAGGAAAACGTGAAGCATAAGTGGACGGGATAGAAGCTAGCACAGCCCTTCACCTTCAAGTATGAGATAGAAGACAATGATGTCTTGTACAGTGACCTGAATGACCTTAGATCTCGTATGGCAGCCAAGGACCGAAAGAAGATTGAAGATCAGATATTCACAAGTGGCTTATTCACCGCCACAAGACACCCAATGTTTGTGCAAATTCTTGAATTTTTCCTAGCCTACTCTCACCACTATGAGCCCAAAACATAGACAATATGAGCTGAAAATGGTACAAAAATGGTGGTCATTAGTCCTAGAACCATATCACTCTCTCTGCAAATCCCAACATCACATAGTATGGTCATCATCTCAAAGGACAATACCGTGCACGATTGGGAGACGATTGATGCATATGTGTAAGGGGTAGCACTTGGTTCATGGTTGAAGACAAGAATAAAGCCCTCAAGGATGCCCAAGAACCTTCCAAGGTGTGAGTTTTGAGAAGGATATTCAGATTCCATCACTCTCCTCGATAGAGTTATGGTAGAAGCAAACACAAGAGAATTCCAAGAATGGATGGGCATTTTCATCTTGATGGTGATAGAAGGAAAGAAGATAATTGACTGGGGGTAAATCATCATTGATAATCTCCATTTGTAACTACTCCAGGTACCCATGATGAAGAAGTTTCACATGAATTCTTACTCGGTGTATTTTCTTGCCAGCTCAAGATCATTCAAAGGACTGAATCTCATGCAAAACATTGTTGTCATGGAGCCCACACATGAGAAAATTCCATATTTGGTGATGGAGGAAAGCCATAGGAATTTTTCTCACGTGAATGATGCATTCAAAATGTATGTGTTCTGAAGCTTAGAAGGTGATCTTGAAGCTATGATGTCACCACAAGAAGTGTCCTTGATCAACAAGTATGGCTCTTATTTCATCCAATTCTCAACCTTCTCCTACCTACAAGTTTTTGGCTTCCCAAGTACCTTAGTGACCAAATTATATTGTTTGAGATCTACAGGTAGATAATTCAAGTGAATAACAGGCTTAGGAGTAGGAAGAAGAAGTTGATTTCATTTCCTATCTTTCTCGGGGTATTCACGTGCAAGAGCTCAAATGATGCATCTCATATGGAGGATGATTTTTCTCATTTGAATTTTCATTCCTACATTGCAAGGCCTAATTTTGACATCTGAGAAGTTCTCGACTCTTTCTACATCCCAAAATTCCAACGTGAGCCACAAGTCAAGGACTACTGGGCTAATTGTGCTGATGAATTTGAAGTGTGTGAAAAGGACCATATGAGGATGAGAGTCAATGAAATGAAGAAATTCAATTTCTCTTGGTATAAAGATATTTTTCATGATGATGGGACAAAGATGTATGATCCTGAGTATATAGCATTAAAGATGTCTCCTTTTCCTCCAGTTAACTAGTATGTTCGTGAATCAGAGGATATAAAGGAGCAGACTAAGAAGGTGGTGAGGAGAATGATAAATTGTCTTTAGAATAATATAACCATGTTCATCTAGTCATGAGGAATTCCTCCAAGTCAGATGTAAGCCTCCCATAAGTCATCTTCAAAAGTTGTAGAGGTGACTTCTAGTTCTAAACACTCCACAACAAGTTTGAAAAAGAAGGCCACAAAATTGGAAGCTTCTCCTCATGAGAAGATTCCAAAGAAATTCAAGGTAGAAGAAGACTCATTTTCATCATTGTGAGAGGAAGAATTGATTGCAGAAATGCATGAAGAAAATACAGTGGTGAAAGCGCAAATGGATGAAGAAAACATGGTTCAAGACCTAGTCTTCGAACCACCACAGGAGATCTCACCTCTTGCTGACACCCATATCTCTCTCATTTAGGAGTTTCCTCCTCCTGCAGAGAAGGGAACGGCTGGTGCACCTATCATTGATGTTGAATTTGATGATATGTTCCCTTGGATGTGGTAAATAATTTCCCCTAACACCCGCAATGTGAAATAAGTGACAACCCCTGATCTATCAGGGATTGTCTTATTGGCTAAAGAAAAAAGTTCAAGAAATCTCGCACATACGGCCTCATGGTTCTACAAGTGGTGAAATGGGTAATCAATACATTGAAGTAGCTTGGCTCAAGGTAATCAAGCTAGTGAATGAGATGACACTACCCGACTATGAGATGAGCACGATCCAACTGGGACCGAAAACTCATGAAGGGGATTTACACATGTATCAACAATCTTCCACTCGCATGGTGGAAAAGAATGAGTATAAGAAAAATATTTATGAACTAAAGGAACATGTAAAAACTCTTTCATTCTATGTGTAACATCTAGTTCATCCCAATTCCATGATAATTCCCATTGAGGATTTTTTTCCTATCAGTAACTTCAATCCATAATCCATCAAGAGGACACATGAGTTCCCAATGCAGGGATGGGTGAATAATGAATGGATCAACTCAATTTCTGAAAAAGGGAAGTCAGTGCTCCAAGAAGTGGTCAAATTCTTTGCCTACATGTGTACGATAACAAATAGGATGTGGGCACCAAGGGAGGAATTGGAGAAAGAAAGGGACTATTGGGAACCTTTGGGTCTAGTAGTAGATGAAATGAGCAACACTCATCACCATGAGTTGATCGACAGGAAGATTTTTGAAACTGCTTCATAATACTTGTCACATGTATGGGTGAGGGCTTTGGAGATAAGCTTTGAGGTAGTCAATTAGACCATCACAGAGCTGGAGGAAAAAGAGGAAAAAGCATAAAAGTTGCAGGATAGTATAAGTCAGAAATCTCAGAAACGTGGAGTACCTGTAATGGGCGAGGACACAACTTCTGATGAGTTGATTGATACATTTGAAGAATATGTCAATAAAGAGGTAGGTAATCCATTGTCCTTTACTAAGGGTACCCTCAAATTCCTCTTAGATATTTGGGCCTCTATTTCACTTATCGCAGAGAAACATTCATCATGGTTTGAGAAGTGCAAAGATATCAATAGTGTGGAAAATGGATGGATAGATACCTTGAGCTACATTCACATTCCTCATGCCGAAAAATTGGAACCTACAACAGCTTGTTTCAACAAGAATCCTAGAGGGACATAGGCCTTCTTAGGAGTGCGAGGGGGAAACCATTCAAGGAGTGATATCAAATACACTACAGCGGCTCATTCTTCTGCATAACTCCCCCTCCTCTCTTCTTCTTTTTCCTCTTTTTTCTCTCTCTTTTCTTTTCTCTCATCACCCAATGCTCTCTCTCTCTCTCTCTCTCTCTCTCTCTCTCTCTCTCTCTCTTCAATGTTATATTTTTGCGTTGAGGTTTTCACTTTTCAATATAACTTTAAGTGACTTTAGAAACATAATGTAAAATTTAATTCGCCTTGTTTTTATAAAAGGGAATTAAATATTTAAGTGGAATATGAACAGTCTAAAGTCATATTAAAGTATTTGAAAAATCACCGGGAAGATGAAGAGTTTCCTTCTCTTCTATAAATTGTAGCAAGCTCCTCATTTCAAGGAATTCTTAGATGAATTCTTAAACTTCTTAGATTTTGGAGCTGTTTTTTTTGTGAATTCATGAGAGAGGTATCCTTGTGAAGAGAGCAAAGAGATAGAAAATTTCTTCCATTTTCCCTATTCTAAAATGTCTTTTGTTTCTATGTTATGTACAATTTCTGCTTGAGCTTCAATAAAATAAGAAGCAATTTTATCCTTTTTCGACTAAGGATTTTAGTGGTACTTTGTACTCATTAAACACTATTTGCTTGTATTGTTGTTATACAAATTTGTTTTCTTCTAAATTAACGTGCATGTAATGAAATTTCTGACTGGTGTGTGTAATTCTCTTATTTTCTACTTACATAATTAGTTTCTCTTTTCTAAATTTCTCACTCCCTTTCCTGTTTTCCTAGAAAACTCATCCCTTGCAGATATCTACAAGATTTTAGTGCAGGGTCAGTGGAGTGCCCTTCTTGGATCCCTAGCCAAAATATCCATAAGATAAAAATAATTTTTTACTCATGCATGCATATACGACATCTGCACTGGTTAAGTAGAGGGACTTAGACTCCCAGAGTGTTGGCAAGAAGTCCATCAATTTTTCTCCGATAAATTTTATCTCTAACACAACCACATGGATCCTAGCTCCCTATTGTTATTATTAATTAAAACATTGTATTCATCTGTCATGGCTTTGATCCATATTTTATATTCACTATCTTATTTGAAATATTGTGATTAAACCTCATATAGGGTCATCAAGGCTATGAGTTACTTTTCTAAGACTAACAAGATGAGAATCCTAAACAAGATTTTGAGCCCATTTAGGAATATTGGGATGCAACACATTTTAAGATGAGCCCCCCTCAATCTCTATCATATCTAGATCAGGATAATCATCCTCTTGAACTTATTTTTCCATATTTTTAGGAGAATGATTATCAGACTCTATTTAAGGAGAATCAGAGGAGGTTTCATAAGAAGCATCACAAAATGTTTTTTCTAAGACATGAAAATTCCTATTTTCAACCATGTCATGCTTGAAAGGGTCATAAAATCTTAATACTTTTGTTTGATAACCATAACTAACAAAGATACAAGAGAAGGAGGTTAGATCAAGCTTATTCCTTTTAACTTTTGGAATAAAGTTAGAAGCAATACTACTGAATATTCTTAAGTGAGAGATATATAGTTTTTGTTTTGTCCATAGTTCATGAGGTTTAGTTTGATGTAAAGCTTTTGTAGGAACTCTATTAAGGATATAGAATATAGTATTCATCACATATATCTAGAGAAATTTAGGCACATTTGACTCATGAATCATAGTCCTATCCATTTCTAATATGGTCCTATTTTTCCTTTCTGTAATGCCATTTTTTGTGGGTAATATGGAGTTGTCAATTCTCTATGAATACCACATGACACACATAACTCATCAAACTTTTTACTAACATAATCACCTCCATTATCAGTCCTAATTCTTTTTATTTTCATATTAGAGTAATTTTCAACTAAGAATTTAAATTCCTGTAATTTACACAAGACATTAGACTTTTTCTTACTAAATTAAGACTAGGTAATCCTAGAAAAATCATCAATAAAGCATACAAAATACATAATTCCACTCAGAGAAGGAACTTAAAGAGTTCTTATCACATTATTTTGAATCAACTCTAATAAATGAGAATAATTTGGATCATGATGTTTGTGAAATTGTTCACCATGTTTCATGATCATATTTCATCTTAGGAAGACCAAAAAAAAGATTTAGGTGATACATTTTATAAATAATTTTGAAATTCACATGTCCTAATATTTCATGCCAAAGTTGAAGATCATTTCTAGATGAAAAATAAAAGTAAGATTCATAAACAAATCCATCAAAAATATATAAACCATTTTTTGAATACCATATGCAATAAAATTACCGAGTTCATCTTTTACATACCACTTATCTTGGAGCAATACAAATTTATAGTTTTCTTTAGTTAACTGAGAACATGATAAAAGATTATTTTTTAACTAAGGAACATACAAGACATTCATAATTATTCCATTTGACAGTTTAACATTTCCACAACCTTCATATCTAATGATGGAATTGTCTCCTAGATATATATTTTCCTCACATTTTACAACTTAGAGTATACCATAAATACAGGTCATGTTCCTAGATTCACCACTACCTATGATCCATTCATTGTCATTTGACGCTGAGATAACAGTATACAAAGCAATAGAATGCTCAACATTATTTTCATGATTTTTCTTTTCATCTTTATTCTAATTGTTAAATTTGTTATTTTTAGTATTTTTACCAAATTTTTTAGTTTTTACATGATGATAAAACTCTTGTGACCAAAGGTGTTTCACTGAATTGTTGTGTGATAAAATAGATAAGGTAAAATTTCAAGGAGGAATACCTATTATTATGTAGTTGGTAGGTTGAGTGCACTCGTTATTGATTTTATCCAAGCTGCTTGTAGAGAACTCCTTTTTGTCTGGGAAGGACTACCTATAGATACAAAACAAGACCACCAAATGATATTAAATAGCAAGGGTCAGAGGACTACCTAGCAAGGCTAGATCTGGGAAGCATGATGCTTCCTCGAAATGACTGTCAATCCTCTATTTTTATCAACTTAATGAAATTAAATGTGAGAAATAAATTTCCTATTACTAACACTTTGATTTAGGTATCTCAAAATGTATACTAACAAACTAGATTAAGAAAGGTACTAAAATCTAAACTAATCTAGCATTAGGAAAGGTATGTTTCTAGTTGGGACAGGTCATAGGGGTGTTAGGTAAGGTCACAAAGGTATCTGGTAAGGTCTGGGTGGAATTTAGGTGATGTTAGAGGTAGTTTCGTGAAGTTTAGCCGAAAACACAGTGACCAACATGTGGTCTGGTGATTGATGTTGGTAAAGAGGGGAGACCGATGATGGTTAAGGTGACCGACGTTGGTAGGGGAAATTTGGTGGTAATTAAATAAAATTAGTTTTGGACTTCTTTGTGATTGCACAGAGAATGAAGGGAGAATGGTTGGGTTCGCAATAATGCCAATAAGACTCAGAATGCATAGAGGTCAGGTACAAGAGAGACTAAAAGGTCAGTGGGTGGTTGGATAGGTAGATTGGTAAGAAGGTGTGAGATAGAGGAATGCAGGAAGGAATAAGATGTAATAACAAAAGATAATGAACCTACACTTTAAAAAAGTATAAAATGATGAAAATAAAGTATACTTACTTGCATTTATAGGTCTGGTACGTGGAGGAAGGTAGTATTTGATCCGTGGAGAAATTTTGTGGTCAGTGTCATGGAAATACTTCCTAGAGTGTTCCCGTGAATATTCTAATGCCTTGGGACGAGAATCAGGTGCTTCTTGGGCCTGTGGTTGAGTATATCTCATCATCTAGATGCTAAGAAGTCTTCTGATTCATGCTTGAATGCAATAGAACTCTCCAAACTGAAAAATGACCAACCAGGGCAAAGAGTTGTGAAAGTGTATATAAGGTAACCGATGATAGTTAAGGTGACCAACATTGGTTGAGGGATAACAGATGTCAGTTAGGGCGGGAAAGTTTAGGTTTACCAAAAATAGGTAGATCTTTACTATTTTTGGCATGATTCGATTTGAGTCCACTTAGGGAAGTGGAGTTCACGTGAGAGAAGGTAGGAAGGTCATAGAAGAAGTCCAATTAGGTTTTAGGAAGAATTCTTAGTTAGTTAGGTTAAGTGGTGACTCAACACTGGGAGTAATGACTCAGTGTTGAGAGTGATGACTTGGTCACTGTGAGTTAAATGCCCCTGGAATAGGTTCAGGGTGAGGTGTCTAGGTGATGTGTAAATTAACTTAATTAAAGTAATTAAATTAATTAATAATGTGAGGATGAACATTAATTCAATTATAAGTAATTAAATTAATACGAATGTGGGGTAAAGGGGTCATGGTTAGGTGAACACGTTACATTAATTGATTGAAAGGGGACCAAGGGGAGTGTGACCCAAATTTGGTGTCTACATTTTCCCCTTTTTGTCACGTATCTTGTATTGATAAGCAATGCCGACAAAAATAGGAAGTCGGTGCTCTAGGTATGAGTGAAGGTTAGGTTGCCCCAAGTAGGGTTGAAGGTGATCCCCCTCAAACTACGAACATGTGAAGGTGTAAAAGTAGTCGGGGAGTGGTTTGATAAATAGGTGATTGATGAAAGTGAGGTTCAGTAGGTAAGGGTATGGGCATAATGGGTAATGGGTAATGGGTAATGGGTAATGGAAATCAAATGCACACACACGTATAGATTGTGATACGTTACCAGGTGGAAGAGCATGCAAACTCTACGTTGTCAAAAGGGCGATAGGTTTATCCAAATGAGGTTGAAGTGATTCAGGTATCCAAGGTATAGGATATGGTCATGAAGCATAATGAGGTCATAGTGTAGGAACGGGTAATAGGTTTTGTTCCATGGCACCAAAGGTATGGTTGGGATAAACATCACGTCATTAGGCAAGGTAAGGTCATTAGGCTAAACAACACGGGTAACAACATCACAAGGTATAATGAGTACACAAATTCAAATGTCACAAAAGGTGATTCAGGTCAGGGTATGTAGGTCAGGGCATAAGTAAGGTTGAGGTATAGGTAAATAACATGTCCCTAAATGTAGTTAAGGAAATGTACAAGTAATGTAGGTTTGTGGGTAGGGTGCAGTAGGTGTTGGTAAAGTCAAAAGTGGTTGGAGCAATAAATTTTTTAGGAAAAATGGGCATAGGGTAGGTCAAATGGTTATGTCGGGTGACCGATGTCGATTATAGGTTAACCAATGTCATTTGGCTAGGGCACGACATGACTGATGTTGGTCATGTCAATTTGGGGTTAAAAAAGGAAAATTCCACTTTTTACAGATTCATTTTGACATTTCCATTTTTAGAAAATGACAGAGGAGAAGTTGAGGAGTGGAAAATGATAGTACGAGATGGCTAGCTGAGTTGGTGAGCCACATAGTGGGTGATTTGCATTTGATTGGCTGGTCCATGAGATCTATTCGATTGATTCGATTGGTTTGGAGGTGATGAGTTGATTTTGGGCATGGTGGAGGCAGGAGAGAGAGTGGGTGGACCACCGGCACAATAGCCAGACATACCACCATGGAGACAATGTTGAGATGAGGTAGGATTCAATCTAAATCCGTCATTTGGTTGAAAATAGTTTGTTGAAATTAGTTTTGTGTAAAATTTGGGTGTAATCTAAATTTTTGAAATTGTGGGTAAAAATGAAGGAAATAAGGGGTGAGAAGGTCCAATGTAGGTTAAATAGGGTTGGGAATGAAGCTAGGATAGGTTTGGGTGGGTTAGAGTAGGTTTTTAGGTCACTTTTGTGAATTTGTTGAGAATGGGGGATGGGTTTTTTAGTTTTTGGCCAAAACAAAGACTGACAACGGTCATGGTTTGGCCGACGTTGGTTGGCTTTGGCTGACATTGGTTAAGGTTTTGTTGACCAACGTCAGTCAAATAGGATTGATGGTGGTCAAGGTGACCGATGTTATTCGTGATTAAGAGTAAATAAGTGAAAGAAGGGCTAGGTATGAAAGTAAAATAGGCGAGGAAGGGGTAGGTGAAGATTTATGTAGAGGGAAAAGGGTAAAAGTGTTATGTTGGTGATGTGGGATAGGTAAGTAGGTGAAATGAACTAAGATAGTGGGTAATGATGATAAGGGAAATAGGTTTTATAGGTGAATTAGGTAAAGGGGGTAGGCATGATTGATGTGGTTGGGTATTGTGTGGTGGGTAATAGGTGATTTGATGTGGTCAAGTATCGACATGGTTGTGTTGAATGATGTAAGGGAGAGATCAGCTGAGGATGAGGGACATAGTACCACCCCTACTGGTACAGATGAAACCAAGAATTACCATGAAGAAGTGGGGTCACATGATGATGTTGGACTTAGTGTGATCCGATGCTATAGGTGTATATCCTGGGATCATAGTTTGATGGTCACTCTCATCGATAGATGGGACTCCATGACCAATACCTTTCACTTACGATGGGCAAGATGACCATCACTTTGGAGGATGTTTATAGGATCATGTGACTTCCTATTATTGGGGAGCCATTATATTCCATTTCGTCTAAGGAATTGGTGGAGCTGATAGTGGCGGTATTTTGTTAGGCGATGGGCAAGATGAGGTATCATAGAGTGAGTCTCACTTATGGAGATATGTATGTAGCCTATCCGCAGGAGACTAGGCTATCAGTGTTGATGATGGTGGCAGTGGGATGTTTTTCTCTTCCAGATTTTGAGGGTGGGAGATGTCCGCGAGCACTTATGCGTGTGTTATAGGACATGATCGAGGAATGGATATGTTTTTCTTGGGAACCGGATTTCTTAGTTTGGTTGTATAGGGAACTATGGGCTTATGGGAGATTGAGGATATTTGGTATGTGTTGTAGCTATTTATTACACTGTTGGGCATACAAGCACATTGTGTGTGTCCGCCCAGTTGGTTTACCATGACATGATTGGTTTGGGAGTGGCGTGTTCAAAGTTGGTTTCAGACGATGGGTACCAATCAGTGGACAACCAAGGGTGGTGAGGGACACATATGATGTGTCATACTACAGGCAGTGATCAGAGGGCCTTTCGGTAGTTGATATCATGTGGAGGCCATATGTTGACTATCCATCATACAGATGTCTGGCTAAGGAGTTAGAGGAGATTCATCTACTAAGATGGATACAAGGGCTACATGCCAGGGAGCATGAGATGATACCTATGGATAGGGTTAGACGGTAGTTTGGATTACAGTAGGACGTACCCCCACCTTTCCCAAAGTGCCGTAGAGATGGCGTGGAGAGACCCATGTCTCCACTAAGTCTAAGAGTGTTCTGATAGGGTAGGAGGAGCAGGTGGTAGATAGATGGATTGATGATGTGGGTGTCACTGATGGATACAAGCAGTGGTGGGTGGCACAACTACGGGAAGCACCACCGAGGCCAGGACATCCTGATTTAGCTATTGTCATAGTGTAGAGGGATACATTACAGGGTCAGGTGGCCACCCTACATGAACAAATTATAGGTTTGTAGGGACAACTGACACAGGTCAGAGGCAAAGGTAGCCACTTTATAGCATCAGGTGGCAGCCCTACAAGCCCAAGTAGCATAGGCGTAGGTTCTTGGACATGGCAGAGATGGGGATGGAGGGTAGGTATCTTCCCTACATGAACAAGTGACAAGATTAAAGGATCAGTTGGCCACGGAACATGCACAGGTTATGTCCTTACAGACCCAAGTAGCTTCATAGATACCAAGTTAGACACAAGGAAAGGGTCCCACAGTATAGGCATAGGGACAAGGTCCTAAAGTACAAGCACCTACACCAAGAACAGAGTCCGTGGCATAAGGCAGGAGGGTAGGATCAGGGGCCCCATTATTAGTAGGGAAGAGTTCACAGGTTGCAGTAAGACCCATGGCACCACCTCAGACTATGTCGATGGCAAGGTTCAGGGATGCCTTGAATGAGGCTTGATACTATCAGGATCATCTAGCCACCACAGGGATTGATGTCCCCTCATATGTTGAGTATAGAGCCCAGTAGGTAGCCAGTGAGTGGACGAGATCCAGGACTCACAGTTCTGGTAGCACAGGGGGTCATCGAACCCAGAGACAGGGCCATGGTGAGGTTACGAGTGCTCAAAGACCAGGCCTGACAGAGGTCTAGAACTAGGAGATAGGTGAGACTGGACAGGAGGGTATCAGGTTTTGTGATGATTGATATCTAGATGTGATATTCATTTTTGATTATTAAGATATATATTTTATATATATATATACCTGCATGTGCTAAAGACGTGAGATTATACATGAGATTTTTTGAGATATATATATTTATTTGTATCAGTATATATATGTGTTGATACACAGACTCTCCCATTTATATAGTTGATGATGTTGACTGGATGGATGATGTATTCATTTTTAAATTCCATTGTTTATTGTGTAAAATGGAAACTAGTTGAATTAGGCATGATTGAGTCGAGGTCATGTAGGCATGATGGAGTTTAGGTATAGGGTTAGGTAGATTAGGAGGTATGAGGTCATGTTATTTAGGCATGATGGAGTCCAGGTTATTTAGGCATGATGGATTTTAGGTGATTTAGGCATGGTGGAGTCAAGGTCATATAGGCATGGTGGAGTCGGGTATAGGCATGGTTGAGTTTAGGTGAGTTAGGCATAGTAGAGTCATATTTTTGAGTTTGATTTAATTTCCAAGTTATTGTTATTATGGAAAATAAATGATGATGTATATGTATGTTGTGGTGTAAATGTTCAAATATTTGATATCATGGAAATGTGAAATGATTGATGTATGATATGGTTGATGTCATAAAATGGTAAGTATGTATGTTATTATGATTTGTTTAATTTTCCAGTTTTGTGTAAAATGGAAACTAACTAAGGTAGAATGTGAATATAAAGGGGGAAAATTGGTTAGGGGAAAGAGTGGTTGAGCTAACCTCCAAGGGCCCCATGCCCTTGAAGTGTTTCCTACATAGCCCCGATGAAAAGGGGCCTCATGCCAATGTAGTTCTCCCATAAGCTAGGGAAGAATATGATGAGGTAGAGGAATGGGTTGGTAGGTTTTAGGCATGATTGAGTCTAGGTCATTTAGGCATGGTTTGAGTTTAGGTCATTTAGGCATGGTTGAGTTTAGGTCATAGGCATGGTTGATTTAGGAATAGGCATGGTTGAATTTAGGTTAAATAGGCATGGGTGATTTTGGTGAAAGAGGAATTCTCTAAATGTAGGTGTTAAAGGTCTAGTCTTGTGGAGGAGAATCAATAAGTAATAAAAGAGGTGAATGGTAAGAGGAGACAAAAAAACCACCTAATTGATAAGAACAATTATGATTCTATCATACCAAATATGGTGTATGAACATAAAACCCTAAAGGCATTGCATGATTGACTGTTCTAATGGTGAAGAAGGTCACATGATCATGAAATTTTGCATTTGTGGAACATCCCTTGAGTAGGTAGAAGGTTATAAAGGAAAGGTGGTGAGGTGAATGAAGTTGGTTTAGCGTAACCTGGTGTGAGACAACATGCCTCTTTGGCAAGAGACCCAAGATCAAAATAGGCAAGTCCATGATGAAAAATTCATCTTTTTCTTTTTACTTTTTTTTTTATAGACTGATCAATGCGGGAAGTCTATGTGGGATGAATAGAATATCTCCTTGAGGTCTTCATGAAGTTGATCTATGTGGGAAGCTTCAAAATATTTTTATTTTATTTTTGCAAGAATAGTCTTCTTTTTGTGATAGACTATGTACAGTATGGCTAGCTTTGTATAGTTGTCCTTCGAGGGAGTAGTCTATTTATAGCAGAAAGATAGAAATATTAGATGTAATTTTTGAGGGATTCACACTTTTGTGATAAGTTTTACTCAAGGAATTTTGAATTTGAAAGTCCCATATATTAATTTTGAATTTTTTTGGACATTTAGGTCATGGAAAAGACTATAGAGAAGGATAGGCTTCTTTTATGAAGACAAAACCATAGCACACAAGGGTGAACTTATGAAAGAGAGGTTTTAAGTAATGAATGACCATGGGATTCCATCCTAAAAGGACAAAAAGTATCCATGAGAATCATGCCATGAGTAGAGTCGTGGTGCTCATATTTAAGATAAGGTTGAAATGTGACGGGTAATCCACATGATTCTTGCTTAGTCATTGATCCTTAAAATAGGTAAGTGGAAGGTGAATGGTGCTCAAGGGACAAGCAACTAATAGACATAAAGTAATCTAGGACCTGATTCAACAATAAATGGTTGAAGATACAAGGCATTGAGGGGCTTGGGTTTGGGTTTACCTTTGATTGAAGGCAAATGATAAGCACCTGATCCATAGGTATGAGTAACGATATAGGGTCCAAGCCAATTAGGAGAAAATTTTCCCCATTTACTTTTCTCCTCTTTTTTACATGTTGATTTTCCTTCAAGATGAGGTCACCGACCTGGAAGGTTCATTCTTGGACATGTTTATCATAGGCATGTTTGATACATTTTTGGTAGATTTGGAGGTGATCAAGAGCATTGAGATGAAGTTCGTCTAATAACTCGAGTTGTGCCAAATGGTCCTGGAAAAAATCATCATCGTTGAGCATATATTTGAGTGAGATACGAAGAGATGGTATTTGGAATTTGAGAGGTAGGAAAACCTCTGTACCATAGACCAAAGAGAAAGGTGTGGTAGTAGTTGAGGTATGAATACTAGTACAATAAGCCCATAAGGAAAAAGGAATGTGTGTGTGCCAATCCTTTCCAGTATCATCAACCACTTTCATAAGAATTTTGTTTAAGGTTTTGTTGGTTGATTCTACTTGGCCATTTTTTTGGGGATAATAAGGTGAAGAAAAATTGAGTTGAATGCCAAAGGCATCACAGAGTTTCTGTAGGGTTTTATTTTTGAATTGTTTTCCATTATCAGTGATGAGGCAGTGAGGGACACCAAAGCGAAAAATGATGTGATGGTTGATGAATTCACATATTTTCTCATCTTTTGTAGAAATGAGAGGCATGGATTCCACCCATTTAGTGTAGTATTTGGTAGTGGTAATAATCCATTGATGACATTGGGAAGAATGAGGATTAATCTCTCTGACAAGATCCAAACCCCATTGAGAGAAAGGCCAAAGGTCTCGTGCGACCTGTAAGGCATGACTAGGGGTGTGATGAATATTAGCATGTTGCTGACATTTCACACAACACTTGACATAGTCACAACAATCATGGTTTAGGGTTGGCCAGTAATAGCCCAGGAGAAGAATGTGTTTAGTGAAAACTAATCCACTGAAGTGACCCCCACAAATTTCATCATGAACCTCCTTGACGGTGTAGGGAATTTCAAAACTTGAAAGACATCGTAAGACGATAGCATCAAAAATACATTTATAAAGAAGACCACCCATGATGACATAACGAGAGACACTTTTGAGAAAGGCTTATTGTCCATTGTGAGTAAGATCTGGAGGCAAAATGGAAAGGGAAAGGTAGTCAACAAACTGCTTATACCAAAGGTCACGTGGGTTAGTTTCAATGTTTCCTGACAAGGTTGATGTCTCAAAATAGATAAGAAGGTGATTACAACCTTTGTAAGGTGACAAATATTTTTGAGTCAGAGGGTGAAGCAGGGATTTGAGAAGCCAAACAGGCCATGGTATCTACAAATTTATTAGTGGAATGCGGGGTGGTTTGAAGTTCATAATGGTCAAGGTAGTCAAAAGTATGTCAACATGATGCATATACTTTTGAATTATCTTGTTACAACACTGGTATAAACCATTAAATTGGATCACAACCAGTTGAGAGTTGTCAAATATATTAATTGATTTAACATCTAAGGCTATGGTGGTTTGAAGGCCTAACACAAGTGCTTCATATTTGTCAATATTGTTAGTACAATCAAAATCTAGTTTGAAAGATAATGGCATAGGCTCACCATCAAGAGGAATGAGGATAACTCGGCACCACCCCACATGCTGACATTTGGAACCATCGAATAATAAGGTCATCTAGTAAGTGGTATTGTCTAAAGAGAGGGTAGAGATGGATTCATCAGGGAAATTAAAGTTAGAGGATTTATTTCCAGAGAGAGATTTATCATTGAGTTGGTCAGTGATGGTTTGTCCTTTGACAAATTTTTTATGATTAAATTCAAGATCTAGGTTTGTAAGAAGCATGAGCCAACATGTAGCACCATTGATAGGGCTTAGTGTACATGTAATGTAAGGGTTCAGTATTGGTGACAACAAAGTTTTTTATGGTTGAGTAGGTAATGACAAAGTTTAGTGGTGAAAAAAACTAAAGCTAAGAAGAAAATTTTTTTGTGAGTATATCTAGTTTCGTAGTCTAAAAGTGTATGAATTATATAATAAACCACTTGTTCCCTGTGTTGCTCATCATGATGAGTGAGCATGACACCCAAGGAATGATCAGTAGTAGAAATATAAAGGTAAAATGGTTGGTCATCCTTAGGGGGAATGAGCACAGGTGGTTGAAGGAGGTATTGTTTTAAGGTGTCAAAGGCTTTGTGGCATTCATCATCCCATTTGAAGGAGACATCCTTTTTGAGGAGATGATGAAATGGATGGTAGCGGTCAGAAAGCTGTGAAATAAAGTGATGAATAGATTGCAACTTGCCTTGCAAACTACAAAGTTGACGAAGGTTAGTAGGTGGAGGCATTTCAAGAATAGCCTTGATTTTAGTGAGATCCACTTCAATTCCATGCAAAGAAACAATAAAACCTAGGAGCTTACCAGAGAGGACAACAAAGACACATTTCTTAGGTTGAAGGTGAACATAGTACTTAATGAGATAGTCAAAATATAACTTTAAGGACTGTAAGGTGTTCAGTCTGATGTTTGGATTTGGTGAGAAGATCATCAACATAATATTCCAATATGCGATGCATAATGTCATGAAAGATATAATTCATAGCTTGTTGATATGTAGCACCAACATTTTTAAGGCCAAAGGGCATGACATGATAGCAGAAGGTCCCCCAAGGAGTGATGAAGGTAGTTTTGTGTTGATCTTCTGGGGTGAGTAATATTTGGTTATAACCCAAGAAACCATCCATGAGTGATAGCATCTCATGGACGGCAGTGAGATCAACTAGTTGGTCAATACTAGGTAAAGGAAAGTTGTCTTTGGGGAAAGCTAAGTTAAGGTTGTAGAAATATATGCAAATGTAGAGTCCCCATGTCACTTTGGTGACAGGAACAATGTTAGAGATCCATTGAGGATAATCAATGGGTAGAATGAAGGAAACCGAAAGGAGGCATTGGAGTTATTCTTTGACAAGAAGGGAAATGTGAGGATGCATTTTCCACAGCTTCTGTTTCATAGGTTTGGCTTCAGGAATAGTTATGATATTGTGGACCACAATGTTTGGGTCAATACCGGGCATATCAATGTAGGACCAAGAAAAAACATTGCTATGATCCTAGAGGAAAGAAGTAAAAGCTTCATGTTCAACAGCATCTAAAGATTGGCCTATTTTTAGAATGTGTGGGTCATCCTGAGTGTGAATATTGATTTCGATGGTCGATTCATTCAACATGGTTTGTGTCTTAGAAGGTAATGACCAGTGAATATAAAAATCTTCTGCACCAAGGTAGGTGAGAATAGACTCATCATCCTGACATTAGACAATGTTAATGGAAGGTGTATCGTAATCGATCATGTCTGGATATAGGAAGGGAAGAGAAGAGGGAGCCTTGCCATCTCATTGATAAGTTAAAGGTCCCAGGAAATGGTGTTCATGAAAAAAAGATTTTAGGAGGAATGGATTCTGGATCCATAGACTCTGTAGGTGAAGGTGGTGAATTTGGTGAATGGGGTGGAGAATGTTTATTGTCCTCAATGAGTTTGACTCAGGCCTTTTTGGGAGATGGTTCAGCAAATCCAATACCACTGTGGTATTTATGCTTACAGGTGGTGCATGGGACAACAATATGGCGGCCTTGTTCATAGAAACCAAATCCAAAGTCCTTCTAAGCATAGTGATGGAGGAAAGTGTGGGTGAAGAGGTGGTTGGTGAGAGATTGAAGGTCAGATGAAAATGGTCAAGTTTGGGAAGGTGGTTTGGGTGAGTAGGTAGAAGCATCAAGTCCCCCATATGTTAAGTTGGTGCAAAGGTGGGGAGGACCATAGGGAAAAACCTCACCTATGTGGTGATCATAGTGGGGATGTTGGTGAAGTTTACCATACTCTTGAGGAGTAAGGAATGTGTCAATATTATAAAGGTGGTACTCCCCCAGAGTGAGGCATTGAAAAAAACCTTCTAAGGGATCAATAGTTGATATGTGGGTAATGGGAATGGATGAATTACTGGAAAACTAGGAAGAAGAAGCATTGGTTGGTTGAGAAGTAGATGGGTTAGCTAATGGGTTAGCTACAGAAGTTATGGCAGTAGTGGGAATAGAGGAGTTATTTGTGGAAGAGGTAGCGACAACATTGGTGGATGTGGTAGTGGCTGAAGAAGAAGTGGTAGTGGTGGTAGATTCCTTAACTGGTATAAGGACATCATTGGGTCGATACAACATGTTATAGGTCTTGAATCGTGAAGGGTTGGCTGGAATGGTATAGTTGTGTCCTTCATGTTCAAATTTTAAATAACAGTGTAAGGTTAAAGGAACACAACCCATGGGGCGGATCCAAGGTCATCCAAGCAACATGTTATACTAGAATTCCCCCTCTAAGACATAGAATAATTCTAGAATGGTACGAGGGCCCACACAAATGTGGAGAATGATGGTGCCAAGGGTGGAAGTCATGGCATCGTTGAATGAACGCAACATAACTGGGTTATTATGCATGTAATTAGCAGGGATGCACATTTGGTTGTATGCATGGGAGGAAATGATGTTAATATTGGCACCGCCATTGATCATAATGTGTCAAATGCGTATATATTATCAATGTAGATGGAAATAAATAGGGAAGGACCAGAATCATCTGATTGAAGAGGTACAATCTTGTTGTCATAGAAATTGAGAGTGGCTACTTGATAAGTGATGGCGGGTTCCGAGGAAGGGGATGAAGTGGTAAGAGAGGCCACATGGTGATGAGTGATAATGGATTCCATAGGAGTAGGTTCATTAGGTAAAACCTCAATAGATTACAGAACCTCAATGAGGGCCTATCGATGAGACTCAAAGGTTTGGACCAGGTCATACAAAGACATTTTAAGAGGATACTGGTGTGATTATTTAATCATTGTACGATGGGTGACCGTGTGAGAAATAGGGTATGTGGTTCCACGGATGGTGACTTTTGGTGTCGATGTAGATGGGATATTGGGTAAAAGAGTGGCAGATAGGCTGGTTGTTTTCTCCTTTCCTTTGTATTTTTAGGCGCGAGTGGAAATGTTAACCATATTAATATGTGGTAAAGGAGTAAGTGAGTCATGATAGGTGTAGATGATGGGAAAAAATATGGTGAGGGCATATACTAGTTTTGTGAAAATAATGCAGCGCATTGGCATTTTGATGGAGGTTTGGCTAGCTCTCTTATGCAGACCATATTGATCTCAAATGTTGGAGGGGATAAAAAGGTTGTGGAGGTGGAGATGAAGGTTGTTGAATGTATGGATGAGGATGTGCATGATAGATGGAGGTGGAATAGGGTCCTCTTCTGATCATCATCATCAAAGAGGAGGACATAGTTGGAGAAGAACATTCTTAAAGCCTTATAAGTTTTCCACATCATTCCCTTCACATGATGGTAAGCGTAAATTTTGGTATCATCAAACCTTATTGTTTATCTTTGAGTGGGTTGTAAGGTATAAGTGGTGGCAATGTGATGATAGAGGTTTCCAAAAGGTTAGCTAAGATTTTAGCATAAGACCCTAACAATGGATCATAATGTGAAGTAACTGTGGGTATAGATGGAAATGTGGGTGATTTTTGTGGGAAAGGCATCAAAGGAGGTGGAATCAAAGGTTGAGTCAGTCTGACCACTTGTTTAGTAGGTAGTATGGTTTTAGGTTTGGATTGCACCTTCCTAGGTAAATATGCGGTAGATAAACTAGTGGTTGAAGGTGTTGTATTTTTAACTACCTCTTTGGAGGGAAATGGATTTTTTGACTTTGATTACATCTTCTTGGGTAAAGGTGAAGGAGAAGTGCATGATGTAGAAGGGAAGGCAGATGACAGAAGGGGATGGGTTATCCAAGGCAATAATGGAGGTGCAGTGAAGGTTGTGGGAAGAGGCAAGGTGGAAGGTACTGGTTGAAGAGAAAGGAATATCATAGATAATGATGAGGATATTGGAAGTGGTGTAGGTATAAGAAGTAGAAAGGATGCAGGTGACGGCGAAGGTGTAAGATGTGTAGGTAATTTGGGTGCAATAAAGGATCATGACGATGAGGTGGGCAGCTAGGATTTTAGTTTACTTGGGGTTGGAGGTTGTTTGGCCAAGGATGATGGGTGGGTCCCTAGGATAGATGGAAGTGGTGAAGGTGACAGAGGGGTAGTACGCAAAGCTGGTGTATGCAGCCTAAGAGGTTGGGTCTTCCTCTTAGGTGGGGGAATAGTCTTTGCACTAGCTTGTGAGGATGTGGCTAAATCTAGTTTGACAAGGGGATGGACTAGGCTTGATGTCGGCATGACTCCTAATGTGCAATGGGTTTTGATGTAGAGTAAGATATAGATGTAGGTAAGGCTTTAGGATTTGGAAAAAATTTAGTTGATGGTAAAGGTTTAGGTGTTGGTGAGGATGATGAAGAAGAGATTGCTACAAGTGACATGTGAATGGTTGGTTTGGTTTTTTGAAACACATTTGGATAGATCGTTAAAGTATTAGTAGACAACATTTTCATTTGAGTGGAGAAAGGAAACCAAAGGCATCCCCAAAGCATGGAATTGTTGACATAATCCAAGCAGTCAAACAAATGTGAAAATGGCACCGTTGAAGGGGGGATGATTTTTATTTGGTAGTAATACTTAAAAATAATATCTGTGAGACAGGGAAATGGTTGGATTATGACTAAGTGGGTAAAAGATACAAGAGAAAATCAATAGGATCCTTCAAATCCAATGGATAATTATCTCCAATAGGAAGCGGCGTTGCTAATGGATCCCCTATGGGTAGGGGATATGACAAGTAAGATGAGTTAGGTTCATCTTTTGGTGAAGAGGAAGGTAAGCATGACTCTCTTGTGGGTAGGAGAGTTAATACTACGGGTTTTTGTCAGTTTGAGGGGAAACTGCATCAACATGTATAGTGGAATCCTCCATGGGTGAAGGAGGAGATAAGGGAGAATCCTCTGTGGGTAAAGGAGTAGATGAAACAGATTCCCCCATGGATGAAGGAGCTCGTGCAAGAATCTCCATGATAGATGGAGTAGGAGGAAATTGAGGAAGAGCCAGTATGATGTCAAAAAAAAAATGAACTTCCTAAACATTACTGTCATTGGTAGAAGGTTCTCTGGTTCTGTTAGACAAAGAGGTGTGATTTGGGAATGACTTCTTAAAGATGTGAAGGTTCTGATTAGTCAGTACATTAGGATTATCCAAAATTATATCTCCACTATCTATCATTTCTTGGATGATATTTTTGAAAGTTATACAATTGTTTTCATTATGACCTTTAATGCGATGATAGTTGCAATAATCATTTTCTTTGTACCACGTATGCATAGGATGAGAGGGGCCAAAACTAGTATGTGGTTTGATGGGTGCAAGAGTGATGGCTCTATATTTTATAAGTTTTTCTAAAATTGAAAAATAGAGTTCTCCTATGGGAGTGTATTTTCGTTTCTCCCACTTGAACTAAAAATCCTGAATAGGAGAAAGGTTGGAAGAAGGATTTGATTGGTTGGATGGGTGAGATGGACCAACTTTCAAAACTACCACATGGGTAGATCCTTTTAATTTAGAGTAATTATTTTGTTGTTTGGAAGCAGAAGAGGTATCGTTGGATTTAAATGCATCATTCTTATTAAGAAATTATATCTTCTTCTTTTCAATTACACGAATGTCAAGTTTTCAGGCCATGGTGAACAGCTCATTAAACATGCATAACATTTAAACTTGGAGATTTGGTGAAATGTGCCTAGTATAAGCCTTGGTGAACAATTCTATTAACTCAATTTGAGGAAGTTGAAATGTGAGTGGGTTGTTTAGGCTTCGCCAATGAGAGACAAAATTTGTGATAGATTCGTCTTTGTATTGTCATGTCAAGTACAATTCAGTTACGGCAACCTTTTTGATGATATTGATAGAAACATGGTCTAAGAAAGCTTGAGCTACTTAGTTGAATGAGTAAATGAAGTGCCTAGGTACACCACTATACCAATCCAATGCAGGTCATGTCAAGTACATTGGAAATGTTCACAAGATCAAAGTGTCATCATGAGAAATCAGATAACACCCATGTTTAAAGGAACACAAGTGGTATTGCAAGTCTTCTTTGATGTTGAATCGGTTGAATTTAGGCATTTCCCAATGCATAGGGTATGGAAGAATCAGAATGGATGGGTGAATGGGCTCATTGAAAATATCGTTGTATGTCAGAGAGTTACATGAGCCAGAGACTGATGCTTCCAATGTCTGAATCTTATCCATCGTCATTTTGATAAGATCGTTAGTAGGTTGTGATGGTTGGGCATGCCCTGTAGTATAAGGGGCTAGATGATGAAGGTACGACATGGGCGGAATCCCATTATAGGATTGTGTCGAGTATGAAAATTGTGAGGGAGGAATAGATGTAGGTGGCAAGTATCCTAAATAATCAATAGATAAGATAAGGGGTTGTTGGTGATAAGTGTAGGTAGGTGGAGTGGATGTAATGACCCTCGTAGTAATTAGAGGAAGAGACTGTGGGATGGAGAGGAAAACATTTTGGAAGGGAGTATGGTTTTCTGACACCATGGGTGGCTAATATGCAATAGGTATATGAGAGGTGGGGGTGCAGATAGACCTACACTCAAGGAGGTTGATAAAGGAATGGTTGATACCACAGGATAAATTGATGTCAAAGGCATGATAGATGTTACATGTGTAATAGATATCAATGATGTAGGGTCAATTTGGGACACCACAGGTGGCAAGGTGGAAGAGGGTAATGCCGAGCTAGTATTAGATGATACATAATTGGGTGTAAGGGTAGGAGGAATAGACACAAACATGTTGTATATAAGTTCCCCTGATGAATCCCGAGTGGATGAGTCGGCTAAATAATATTGTAGAGTAGTGGGGTTTTGATCTAGGAGTATTGTGAACTCCTCATCACTAGTACTGATGATAATAGGTTGAATGGGATCCATAGGTTATAGGATGGAAGGTGGTGATGGGCTCGGTGGGAGCTGATGAAGGCTAGCACGGAATACGAGGGCATTGGCTTGGCTACGAATCAAAACCATGTGTGTTAGATTAGACCTAGTAATCTGATCTTACTAGATGACATAGAAGAACAGAAGGAATGGAGAAAATAGTTCTGGAAGGTGAAATATGGTCGTTGTTTTAATTGAAAAATAAAACATAGTAACCGATAGTGGTTGGGTAACTGATGTCAGTGACAAGGGATAACTGATGCCGGTTAGAGGACCGATGCTGATTACTATGGAAAATAAAAATATTTGTAAATGGAAACAAATGATGAAAATGGGGAAAAATTTGGACTTTGACAATGATTTCAAAGACACAGAGATATGGTGAAGTAACTGAGGAAACCCCAAAAAGAACAGAACTATGATGAATGTTACTTTGGTTAAAATTACCAAAACAGTAGTAAATCAACAACGGTTAGGTAAACCGATGATGGTCAAATGAGTAAAATGATGATGGTCACTGGACCAACACCGGTCACTATGAAATTTGTGAAAAGATGGAAAAAAGTGAATTTGGTAATTTAGATCAAATAAAAGACCAACCCAGAAACCTGAGTATGGCTATGATTGACCCTAACACACTCAGAAAGAGTTGGAATACACCAACTATGATTATGGAGTGTGAAAGGAAAGAATAATGGAGAATATGATCTCACACCTCAAAACACAGATCAAGCAAAAACTAGCAAACATGAAATCCTATGTGGTGGATTTTATGTTTTGGCTTATGCCATTGAGGACTGACTTGTGAATAGAGTAGAGTTTTTGGTTTGATAAAATGTTTCCTACAAAAATCCAACAACTAAGGATGGTTTCAAGTAAATTTTTGGTGAGGGAGGTCCTTTCTTTGAGATATTGACTAGACAGAGAAACCAGTTTGGTGCCCACTGTTAATCCTCTGATCATGTGATCGTTAACATCCTCTTCCAAGTAGAATGTTGTTTAAGAAAATGAGTACTTTATTTTAGTATGGTATGGTGTAAAGAAGAGAGTGTGTACTATGATTCAATTTTTTCAACCATCAGCTGGGCATGACTTCTAGTGTATAGGTTTCCCACAATTTTTAAATGAGCTATAGATGCAACACACATAAATGATATGCAAAAAATTCAAACCCAAATCCACAATGACATTAGATGAAAAAATAATGAATAGGAAAGAGAATGTCTTTCACTAATGTAATACAAAAATGAAAATAATGGTTCTTTTTAGTCCAAAATATGAGTGTCAATGAGACAAGTAGAAGATAGAGAATGTTCCAGAGGAAAAAATTTAATGTGGACTACTTTCAAAAGGAAATAGAAAAATAATATTTCACCTAGAAATGAAAAATGCAAAAGAACCCCTGATGGGTCCTACTAGGAGTGCCAAAATGTTTCACCAAATTGTTGTGCAATAAAACAAATAAGGTAAAAGGTCAAAGAGGAATACCTGTTATTATGTAGTTGGTAGGTTGAGTGCACACGTTATTGATTTTATCTAAGTTGCTTGTAGAGAAATCCTTTTTTTGGAAGGACTACCTGTAGATACAAACAAGACCACCAGATGATATTAAATAACAAGGGTCAGAGGACTACCTAGTAAGGCTAGATCCAGTAAGCGTGACTCTTCCTCGAATGGCTGTCAATCCTCTTTTTTATCCAATTAATGAAAGTAAATACGATAAATAAATTTCCTATTTCTAACACTTTGATTTAGGTATCTCAAAATGTTACTAACAAACTAGATTAAGCAAGGTATTGAAATATAAAGTAATAATCAAGAAATGTATGTTTCTGGTTGGGACAAGTCACAGGGGTGTTAGGTAAGGTCACAGAGGTATCTGGTAACATCTGGGTGGAATTTAGGTGATGTTAGAGGCATTTTGGTGAAGGTTAGTAGGAAAACACAATGAACGACATCATTCTGGTGACCGGTGTCGGTAAAGAGGGGAGATCGATGATGGTTAAGGTGACCGGTGTCGGTAGGGGAAATTTGGTGGTAATTAAATAAAAGAAGTTTTGGACTTCTCTGTGATAACACAGAGAATGAAGGGAGAATGGTTGGGTTCGTAATAATGCTAAGAAGACTCAGGAATGCATAGAGGTCATGTATGGTGGGCCAGAAGCTCGGGGTGGTTGGATGGGTAGATTGGTAAGAATGTGCAGATAGAGGAATGCAAGAATTAATAAGATGTAATACCAAAAGATAATGAACCTAAACTCTAAGCAAATAAAGAATTATGAAAATCAAGTATACTTACTTGAATTTGAAGGTCTAGTAGGTGAAGGAAGGTAGTAGTTGATCTGTGAAGAAATTTTGTTGTCAATGTCATGATAATACTTCCAAGAGTGTTCCCGTTAATATTCTAATGCCTTAGGATGAGCATCAAGTGCTTACTTGGGCTTGTGGTTGAGTATATCCCATCATCTAGATACTGAGAAGTATCGTATTCATGCTTGAATGCAATATAACTCTCTCTGCTGAAAATTACCAACCTAGGTAAATAATTATGAAAGTGTATATAAGGTAACTGATGATGGTTAAAGTGATCGGCGTTGGTTGAGGGATAACTGGTGTCGGTTAGGGAGCGAAATTATTGGTTTACCAAAAATAGGTAGATCTTTACTATTTTTGGTGTGATTTTGATTGATTCCTCTTAGGGAAGTGGAGTTCGCATGAGAGAAGGTAGGAAGGTCATAGAAGAAGTCCAATCAAGTTTTAGGAAGAAGTCTAAGTTGATTAGGTCAAGTGGTGACTCAACACTGGGAGTGATGACTCAGTGTTGAGAGTGATTACTTGGTCATTGTGAGTTAAATGCCCTTGGAATAGGTCCAGGGTGAGGTTTCTAGGTGGTGTGTAAATTAGCTTAATTAAAGTAATTAAATTAATTAATAATGTGAGGATGAACATTAATTCAATTATAAGTAATTAAATTAATACGAAAGTGGGGTAAAGGGGTCATGGTTAGGTAAGAAGGTTATGTTTATTGATTGAAAGGGGACCAAGGGGAGTGTGACCCAAATTTGGTGTCTATGTCAGGTCATGTAAATCATTCTCATTCTGATATTTTGAGTTAATTATGGAGATATAGTTTATGAATTTTTCATGAATATTTATATAAATAATAAAATACATAATTTTATCTTGAAAAAATTCACAATTACATCCATCTAACTGATATTTAATATTTTAAATTTTAGCCAGGTAATTAACAATTTTCTCATCTCCTTTCATGGGAATTGTAAATAATTCCATAATTAGTTTAATTATCTTGGAAAGATGATTGCCTTTATGCATGGTTTCTAATTATTTCCAGGCATCAGCTGGATAATCCATATGACCTATATGCATTAAAATTCATCTCTTATGCTCTGAAATAGGATAGATAAAGCTTCATGTGATCTTTGAAAGGAGCTAAGGTTTTTTTGGTTTGCAATTCTTCTGGTGGGTCATTTTTCCACACCAGTTACAAAATCCCACAATTTTCTAGCCATTAAACAAGATTTTAACCTAACTCTCCAAATACTATAATTATATATATATATATATATATATATATATATATATATATTATATATATATATATATATATATATATATATATATATATATATATATATATATTGAGAAGCTAATAGAATTATCCATTTTTATAAATTCACACACAGCTATAAAGACAATTTCAACTTAAACATGAACAAACTCTTCAAAGATAAAAAGATTAAAATTTGAAAAAATATGTCTTATAACTTGATGAAAATATCCAGGCAAGATTCAAGAACCAAGAAGGAAGCATGTAAAATACAAAAAACAAGTGGTTAAGGGCCACAGGAAAAGGAGAAAAAGATATGAAAATTTAAATTTCAAACCTTGCGATACAAAGGAAATAAGAAAGTGTCAAAACCCACAAAACAAAATAAATTTAGATAGTTGCAGTATAAAAAAGATTTGAAATCACAAGTGGAAAAGATCAAAACAACGCACCAAGACATGTGTCATATTTTCAGAAAATTCTAATGCAAATCCCTCTATTGGACATGAAGTCCCTGGAATTTAATTAAAATAAATAAGTTATCAGATCTGCAATAGAGTTTGACAAGTCAAATAAATGCAACAAGCCAAAAGAAGAAACATGTGGCCGAAATAGGAGGAATCACGTGGAGCTAATCAAATATATCCTAGGGGGCATGTGTAACTTTTTTAGAAACTTTCCAAAAAAATGATCCCAATGGATGGGAAGTCCACAAAATTAACCAAAATTAATAAATTTTCAAGTTCGAAACAAAGGGACAAAAAAATTAAAATACAAAGACAGGGAGACTAATCAAAAGATGCTACTTGACAAAATAATATTGACAGAAGAGGACACTTGATATATTTCCACCAAGATTTTGAGAGATGGCTCTGGGCATACATGAATTCCACATAATGAGCCAAAATAAAAATAAATTTGGATCTAAACAACCATTGAAATCAAGAACAGAAAAGATGAAATGTGAAAGAATATGGACATGTTCTATTAGTTCGCGACTGACTAAATCTAACAAATACATAAAATAAAGATTGCAAAAATGATGGCTTAATCCTATTGGTTAACCACTGCCAATATGCTGACAAAGTGAAAAGGGAAGAAACTTGGAGCTTTTCTATTGGATTGGAATTTGCAAGAGACATAAGCAAGATAACAAAATTCTGATTTTGTGAGGAGCTTGGACTGTCCTTTTTGGCTCTCACTTTGTAACTGAAAAAAAAATCTAATAAAATTTTGACATAGAAAATCTACATGGAGCTTAATGATTGGCTCAAAATTTGCAAAGATAAAAATTGCTTTTTAAAGTTGGATGGACTTAAAACCAAAAATTTAACCGAATCTAAAAAAAATAGGGTCCCCAGTCAAACAAAAGCTATAACGGCTATAAAGAGAGTGAAATATTTTTTAAAAAATATTGTAGATGATAGATAAACTATGAAGAACCAAGAAAAAGGTTGCACCAAGAAAATAAACACACATCTATGCACACAAATGCATAAGAAAGATCTAATTAACCAATATTTAGATGAAAATTGGAGTTTTTCACTTGATTAACTTGAATTCGGTGGAAGAACTATTAGGGTTTCACATATCCAAAAAAAAGAAACTTGAAGTTTTTCTTTCACCCTATAAATAAAAATATCCAAATCTATCATGCACAAGCATAACCATCCAGCTCTAATACCATGTTAGGGAATTAAAGGGACTGTATAATTAATGAATTATAAATCCACAAGGTAATTACCAAAGATTATAGATTATGGTGTGAAGTTAAGTTAGAAATAATAGTAAAGTAAATGAGGCAGAAGACACCAAATTTATAGTGGGGAAATGCGAAGGAAAAAACCCCACTCAAAAATAAAGTTCTGCCTTTTATTAAGAATCTATCAAAAACTTTCACCTAACACTTCAACTTCTCTCCTCGGTCTCACAAAAATAGTTACAAAATAGTTTCTCACAATTTTACAGTTTAATGATCACACAATATGATGTCACATATATCTAATATATGATTACCAATCTCATGAGGGATCATTCTGTGTGTGTGTGTGTGTGTGTGTGTGTGTGTGTGTGTGTGTGTGTGTGTGTGTGTGTGTGTGTGATGGATGAACCAGTTGCTTCATTTTCATTCTTAGTTGTGAAAGACCGACATAAATTTTATCAAATAATTTTTTTTAAATGGTCATGAAGCGGTGGTCCACTCAAAGGTATCCCCAATTGATATTATTACCCTAGCAAAATGTGCATCTAAAAGGTAGACCAGACTGAAATTCAAACCTCTAAAAACCAATCTTGTAGAACGGTATTCTAAATTAAAAAAATCTATTTTTATGATGAATCAAAGCTTGACAAAATCATGTGGTACCTGTACATCAGCTTCAAGTACTCATTTGCATAGGTTATAAGGATAAAAACACATTTACACCTCTATTTCTTCTTGAAAAACCTCAAAGGTAAGTTTTGGATTCCTCAATCTTATGCATGAAAACACTTCATCAAACCAAGCCTAACACACTCAGAGATCATATGGGATACCTTCATGCATTTCAGGGAAAAAATAATCACCTCATGATGTAATTCATGAAGTATAATAGTTATGCCTTTATGGCTAGTCTTGCATTCTAGCATTCTCAAATAGTAGGAGTAAAAACAAACCTGTACCCTAAAATTTTAGTATTGTCTCGGTACCTGTATGGTAGAAAAGTGACAGGTGAGCGTGAGAATCATCAAGTAGTTTTTCTCTATACCCGACCTCCCGAGGTTGTGCCGAGACAGCCAGTGAAAGTGGAATATATGCAGATATGAACAAATTAGTCAGGTAATCATCAATCCTCTATACGCAATAACGGGATCTATGAATCTAAAGTGAGGAAATATCTTCTAACTTGAACTGGTGTTACGGATCGGCTCAATACTATAGTTGTTCAGAGGCTCCAATCGATGTCGATTTCTGCCAAGATTCTATCTATTGGTTGTTGGACTCTTAGAAAGTGACCTATGGGTGCTTCGTGTATGTTTCCGAACAGGGTCATGAAAGTGACATCAAGAGTTGTAAAAGGATATATAGAACACCATGGATGATTTTCTGGTCTGACCTATAAAATGATAGCTTGATTGGTTTCTACGTCCAAGACAAAAGTTGTTCAATGATATCTGGTGGGAGTAGTGAGGATCTGAATACCAGCGTATGTAAGCTAGTGTCAATATTTGATTGGTTTGTAGGCCCGTTGGGTTGTGGGACCTATGGATCACAATTGTAAATTCATGGTTGTTATGGACCTTTTATGGTCATGTGAAGAATCAATCCTGTCTTCCGACTATCCAATAGTCGTAAGCTTTCTTAGTCTCTAAATTCAATATTAGGATTTGTTCGATCTTCTTGGAATACCTCACAGATGTCATAGCAACTTGTATGCATAGGCCTGTATCTATGTCAGTGAGAAGGTCTCCTGCATCTGGCTGCAGAACTAATGGGTCACAACAGAATGTTTTTTCTCTTTCGGGTTCTTGTATGGTCATGTAGATGTCCTATCAAGGCAATCTATAATTGGGTTGGTTTGACTAGAACTCGTGTGCTTTTTCATCTTCAATGTTCAATTCTCTTAACTGTTCACTAATTACTTATTGGTTTATAGTCATTTGGAAGACGTGGATCCTAAGTCCTTGATCTATATCAGCTAAGGCCGTGCAGAGATCCGGCTGGGGTATTACTGGCTCAAATACATAATCCCTGGGCTCTCTTGGTCCCGTGATAGTCATGCAAGATATAAACAAACTTAACTAAATGAAATAAACTAATTATCGAAATGAATCTACGTTATGCTTGTTTTGTGTTTTTAGAGATATAAACTTGAATGAATTCAAAGAGTGACTAATCTAGGAATAGATCTAAAAAAAGCAAGCTAGCCAGATGTAGTTATTTGCTTGTGCATTTTGTGAACTGATGCAAGTATAAATATTTAACAAATTTGACTGAAAAGACCTTCAATCCTACCTCAAAAGTGAGAAACAAATCACGACTTCTCAGAAGCTATCATTTCCCATAGCTTCCCCAGCAATATTGAAGGAAAGCATTGACTGAAAAGAAATGATTTACTACTCTAGTTGATATATTGTAAACTACAACTTTGACAAAACGAACCTGGACCTTGCAGAACAGTGGCAAATCCGGTTGTATCATAACTTGTCCCCTCAATGTGATTTCTTTGTTCCTTCATGTTCTCGTGAATCTAGAAAATAAAGGATGTGACAGCGGCAGTAGGAGAAGATATTTTAACAATGGTAGCTTAGAGGTAAACCGAACTGAATGCAAGTAGGAGAGAGATAGCGTAAGATAACAGAGCTTGGCTATGCGATTCCTAGCAGGATTGTTGCAGCGATACGACAAGACTCACCTAAAATTCTAGGACCTATTCTTCCTATGATGAAACAAAACCTACAACTCTAAGCAGAATTAAGTTACAAATGAATTTTAATCTAGAATTGATGATTTTCTATGCTAAGCTATTTTCTTGGAGAATAACAACGAAAATGAATTTGAACTAGAGAGATCTAGTGATCTCTAAACCAAGAAAATGAAGAGCCTTGAACTAAGAGGCCAAGAACATATGCTAATTCCTAACTTGCAGAGACTTATGGAGGAACTTCAAATACACCGAATGATAACACATAGAGAGAGAGGGGCAATTTTCTTGTAAACAAGCTGGGTATTTATAGCATTTCTACTTACTAGAAGGCAAGCTCAAATTGTCATGCTATATTATTAAAAATGGAGCACTACCATTACCAAGTGGCTAAAAAAACTCTAAACAAAGTAGAAGCGATGGAGAGTTGCAAGTGTAACTTGATTTCCATGTTCCTGAGTGTGCCAGAAGGTTCTAGAAAAGGCAGACAGGACTGTTGTCCTGAGCAGGGCGGTGGTCCTATAACTTAAGTACAAAAATGCAAGAAAAATGGGGTAGAGGTTGGAATGAAGCATGCAAGGGTTTGGAAAAGCATTTTAGGATGCAAATGTTTTACTTGGCGAGCTTTCTGGACTCCGAACACCTTGTGAAGATATTTGAATCATCATTGGGTTTTTCTGTAACCAATTTTTGACTATACAACACATACAATTTTGGGTACGTACATATTGCCCCCTCGGAGAAGCATTTTAGCCATAAAGAGGCGTAAAATGCTAGGTCCAAGTATGGCGGTCCCAAAATGGGGAGTTAGAAGCTATACCTGACACATCCGTGTGCCAAAATGTCACCATCCAAGTTCCCACTATCTGCAAAATGGAAAGAGGACTCAAGTGTAGATAGATAAAATAAATCAAAAAATAAATGCTAAGTTTAAAACGGAATGAGGACTTACCATTTGCATGGGGGATAATGGCTTACCTCCGTCGGTGCTCCAATCTGGGTAAAAACACTTGAAACAAGGTTAGAATGTTATATATATAAAACGAACTCATTTTACTATTCATTTACGCGTATCGATTTGATAGTTTTTTGAGCTTTGGGACCCACGGTAACAGTTTTCAACGAGAGTACAGTCAAAAATTTTGTTGTGAGATAGTGATCATGCCTCCGAGAGTAGAACATCGACCTGCAAAGTCTCAGGTTAGTTCTTCTCAATTTATTGTTTTAAAGCTTAAAATGTAGAAATGTAGAAATATTTGTCTTAGGGGATTTATTTTTGAAAATGTCAGTGTTAAATGAGTCTCTAGGGGGGTGCCCATAGGGTAGGTCTTTATTTTAGAAAAAAAGGTGTATTTTCATCTTTTTAGCATTTTTAGGGCCTTTTGAGGCGGTTGGCGATTTGGGACAGGACCGCCACCTTGCATAGAGCAGCGATCATGGGATCACCGCCCTGTGATGGCAGTGGTTACAGGACCGCCGCCTTATAAGGTGGCGGTTACAGAACTGCCGCTTTGCACAGGGCGGCGGTTCTAAACAGAATGTAAAAAAGACATTTTTAATTAATTATTTTTTGTATTTTTGATATTTTTACATGTTTTTGATAATTTTTCCAGTTCTTTTATGATACTAACTTATTCCTTTTCTCTATTTTGGGTGGATGCATAAGAAGGAGAAGTACATTAGATGGATTAGAGAGTGTGTGATTGGCTCCCAGCAGTGTTAGATGCACTAACTCAGGCGGAGAGAGATATTCTACATAGGTCTGACTTTTAGAGGATTGCACAGGTTCCTCATGTTGCGCCTGCTAGTCACATATTGTGTGAATTATTTTCATATTGGGATGTAGATCAGAATACCTTTCGATTACCAGGTGTTAGGGGTGAGTGGACCATCACCCTGGAGGATGTCTATCATATATTGGGGGTCCCGATCCTTGGGAGATGACTGTCTCTTAAGACAACAGTATCGAGATCTCAAATGGTTCAGTGGGCCACCTATATGGGAGATGTTGTTGTTTCCATGGGGTTCAAGAAGGGGGTGAAGGTCCACTCCATTGTTGATTCTGATATCCCTGTGCTCTACAAGGCCGTTATGGGTATCCTTGTCTCATGGTTGATTGGGAAAAATGGAGGGGATACTCTCTTATACTACTGGCTCCCATTGTTATACAGATTGAGGCATATGGCCTTGTTTACACTTGGGGAGAAGACATCCTTGGGACCACCTACCATGATTTATACAGGGTGGTTAGATTACAAGGACAGACACTAAGTCACCCTACTTTGGTTATGAGTTGGGTGTATGAGAGCATCATTCCCTACAAGGGAGGTGTACAGGTAGAGGATCCCGGGGATGTCAAGGCAGCGAGGTGGATAGGGATAACTATACTCAAGACACCACACCAGTCAGTGGCTTCTTTGATTACTACAGATATGGAGGCCACTCCTTATCAGGCCATGGTGGGGTTATGAGGAGAGGAGACACACACGATGATTACCTGCTCTTCCACAGGTCAGTTCGTAGATAGGACGGGGAAGTTGGAGGCCCACCCCTTTGATAGAGTACCTTAGCAGTTTGGCCTCCCCTATATCGATATGTTTCCTCCAGCAAGGCCAATATATAGGTCTGTTCATGAGGCCAGGGGAGGTCTTAGAGGTTGTGGTTGGACTATGGTTACTCCTGGAGTTCCTATTTCACCTAGGTGAGTGGTTCAGGCTCGAGGTGTAGCAAGTGCTCCTCAAGCACCTTTACTTTAGATTAGATATGGTCCTGATCAAAGTGGAGAGGGTGATGAGCGTATTGATGTGCACTCAGACTCTGAGGAGTTCACAAGAGAGGAGACAGAGGAGGATATGGAGGGAGGTGAGATAGGTGGGATGGTCGAGGATGATAGTGACTCTGAGTGGCATGAAACTTAGAGTATCCTGAGGGCTGAGAGGGCGGAGGAGAGTGCAGATAAGGTGACTCTCAAATCAGAGGAGTTGCCTTCTCGGGACATTGGGGGAGATGATGAGTCTGTGGTAGGACGTCACTTCATTCCAAATGTGGGAGAGGCACGACATTCGCTGGCAGCGTCACTAGCAAGCGCAGGTCCTAGAGATCCCACCAGAATGCCTGGAGATCCAAGTGAGTTACCACTCTTCTCTTGATTCTGTTAGCTAGAGATGTTTAGTTGATATTTTTGTTGTTTTGCTTCTTTTTTTATTTCATTTTTGATAGTTTTCTAACTTGTTCTCTCTCTTTTTATTTGTAGCGGCTACTGAGGAATGGCGAGACTTTATTTTCCAATTATGCACAGACACCCTAATACTCCCCTTAGAGAGAACATAGGCTGAGCTTACTGTGGATGTGGGAGAACCTTCAACAGTCAGTAGGCATACCGAGGTCTTTGCCTCTGTCTAGTAGGTGGAAAATATCATGACTTCTCTCCATCCTAAGGTAGATATATATAGGACTACTGAGCACTTGATGAGGAGGATTCATTCTCATAGTGAGATGACAGCTACTAGCCATGATCATGAGCCCTCAGTTCATTCAGAGCGCCGTTGTAGCCAAATTCCTAGACATGGTCGTGCAACCTCTGAGGGATCCCACAGGGATTGAGAGATCACGATGTGTTTTTGTGGTGATTTTATAGGATACTTATATGAGTGTTTTTTTTACTTTTTAGGCTCATTGAGCGTTTTGACCATGCCTAGTGCATGATGGCATTGTATATGAAACATGATTTATATATATACATATCTCTTTTGGATCTAGATCTTCTTACATCTAGACTTTTCTGTGGTTTGTTTCCCATTTGTATACTAGATGTTTTAGAATCTATGTATTTATATGCTTTTCAGAATGTATGCAACGGATAACTAGTGACAAAAAATGTTAAATAGAATGCTTTTCTTTTTGTTTGTTTTTGCAACGTTGATATGAGATGATACAGACATATTGTAGTAGTGAAATTTTGGCTTCTTTGGGAAATATTCATTGCTTCTTCTTATTTTGGCAAAATGTGATGAATATGTAGTGATAATGAGATGAATTTTCCCCATTCTTAACTCCATGCAACTAGTAAGATGCAAGGGCTCAACACCAAGGGCTGGGAAGGGCACAAGTTGTATGAGTTCGAATGAATGGCAGTGATGAGAGAAAGACGAAAGTATTCACATAAACCAAATTTATACCTACATACTTATCTTACTCAAAATTGCTACATAGCCTAGAATGCAACTTACTTTCTAGTTTATCTAGACTTAGATCGATAGATGGCAACTTGGTTGACAAAATCTATTTTTAAGGATTTGATCTCTTTGGAACTTGGATGCTTAATTTCACTTTTCACAATACACTTTGTTTTGAATTTCAAAACACTAAGATTCATTAATTCGTGTGAATGGGCCCCCTATGCCTTGCCCCATGCTACTAGTAAGGAGTATGGGCTTATCACCGAAGGCAGGACATAGGCGAGTAAGGGCACTTCTTTCCTTTCCCAACCTCACACCACTAGTAAGAGATGTGGGATCATCACCGAAGGTTGGTAGGGAAAGGAGGTGTGTAAAATTAAAATATTCTATTTTGTTTAGTATTTTTTATTCAATTTGACTTTGACATTTGTGATCTATAATTTTGGAGTATCCTTGTTTCAAAGAGATGTATGAGGGATAGATGTGACACCAAGAAGCTTCTAGAGTAGACCATAGGTAAGAACATCTTAACCTAGTAGAATAAAATGAGTATGAACAAGTATGCAGGCCTTGGTATAGTTTTTGTAAAGATTTTTTCTATCAAATTGATGAGATGATTTCGTAATCATTTGGTGATATCATGAAAATTGAAGAGATATGATTTGAGTACTTTTGCCAATATTTTCAAAAGTTTTTGATAAATTGCTTAAGAATAAGTCCCTTGACTACAACATTTACGAAATGAGTGAGCATAATGAATTAATTAATTGACTAATGTGATGCAGGTTGACATAATATACAAAGAGGAATGTTTGATTACTTTATGCGTAAAACCATTTAAGATGTAAAGAATTGATAGTTTCCTTAAATTCCTCACCTTCTAGTGTGCTCAAGAGATACACTCTGCTTTCGTAGTCCTTCATGACTCAGTATGGGCTTAGCCACTTGGGCCGGAATTTCCTTCCTTCACCAGTTTTAATCAATCCGGCTATCTAGTCTTAGAACTAGATCTACTTCATAGATTTCTCATTCGTAGACTTTCTTGTTATACTTCCGGTACATTCGGTCAGCATAGGCTTTGCGCATTTTCTCGGCATTTAATCTAGCCTCATCAAGACTTTCTAATTGGGAGAGTCGTGCCTCTCTATAGGCTTCTTCTCCTAAGATCCCTTGTAATGAGATGCAGAGGCTAGGTATTTCAACTTCTATTGGCAGAACTACTTCTGCTCCAAATACAAATGAGAAAGGGGTTGCCCCTATTGGTGTTCTTATTGATGTTTGGTAGGCCCACAATGCTAGGTATAGCTTTAAATGCCAATCTCGTTTGTTCTCCTTAACTATTTTGAGGAGAATAGTTTTTAACGTTTTATTTGTGGCCTCTTCATGTCCTTTGGCTTGGGGATAATAAAGAGAAGCCCTATGATGATTTATTTTAAATTTACTACATAGTTCACAGACTTCATCATTTTTTAAGGACATTCCATTATCTAAGATAATGACTTGTGGGACACCGTACCTACAGATGATTTGATTTAGAATAAAATTAGCTATTACAGAGCCTAGTACAGTAGTGAGAGGCATAGCTTCTACCCACTTTGTAAAGTATTCTATGGCCGTTATTATGAAGTTATGGCCATCGGTTAACGAGGGAGATAATTTCCCTATCAAGTCTAAGCCCCATGTGGAAAAGGGCCATGGGGTTGCAATTGGTTGTAGAGCTTGTGTAGGCATGTGAATCTCGTGAGAGAATTCTTGGCATTTTTGGCATTTACGTATAAACTCTACCGCATCATGCTCTAAGGCGGGCCAAAAATAGCCCATCTGATGTACCTTTCGAGTAGTGGCATAACCTCCGAAGTGGCCTCCACATACTCCACTATGGGATTCGTAAAGAATCCTTATGGATTCTTCTGTGTCAACGCATCTTAGTAACATGACGTTAAAGGCTCTACGATACAACACATGTTCCAAGATGACGTATTTAGCAACAATGATGCGTAACCACCTTATTTTTTGGGATGTGGATCCTTTTGAGTACATGTGGTTCATGATGAAATTGATTATATCAGTGTACCAAGGTCATGTAGAGATGGGGGGTCTGGTTTCGACAAAGTATATGCACTCATCAAGAAAGTCTAGATTTACTAGATTTCCTCCATTTAACGGATTGTCAGCTAACCAATCTACAATGATTTTTCATTTAACGAATTTCTAGTTTACAAATTTTAATTGGAATTCACCCATTAGGGTTATAAAGCATCCTACCTTTTTAGACAAAGACCCTTGTGTGAGGAATGTTCGTAAGTGATTTGTCTTGATGATCACCCTTGTTTCTTGATTCAACATGTAATGCCTTGAGTATTTTGTTGCAAAGACTATGGGAAGGCTTTCTCTTTTTGCCTACGTGTAACGTGTCTCATAGTCAAGCAATGTCTAATTAATGAAGTAAACTGTACTTTCTCATTTATCATCATCCTCTTGATCCAACATGCAGGCTAGTGAGACATCAGTGGCCTGTGAGTATAAGATCAAAGGGTGATCTAGCATAGGAGGCATTAGCATGGGTAGAGACAACAAGAAGTGTTTAACTGCTTCGAAGGCCTCGTTGCATTCATCTATCCAATCAATGATATAATCTTTCTTTAACAAATTGTTGATTGTATGGATAGCAAAACTTAAGTCCGGGATGAATCTTTGAATTGCACCGAGTTTACCAAGAAATGATCTTATGTCAGATTCATATGACGGTGGAATCATTTCAAGAACAGCCCAGATTTTAGCCAGATCAACATCAATCCCTCATGAGGATATAATGTAACCTAGAAGCTTACCTCCCGTTACACTGAATACACATTTTTCTAGATTTAATGTGACGCCATATTTGATCAATCGTGAGAGAATGATATGGAGTAATTTTGGGTGATCATAGAGCTTTTTTGCCTTGGCCAACAAGTCATCCACGTAAGATTCTACGATCTTATGAATAAGATCATGGAATATATATGTCATTGCCCGTTGGTATGTGGCACCAACATTCTTAAGTCCAAACAGTATGACAACATAATAGTAGGTTCCCCAGGGAGTTATAAACGTGGTTTTGGCTTGATCTTCCTCTGATATTATAATTTTTTTATACCCTGAGAACCCATCCATGAGGGATAACAACTCAAATCCAGCTGTTGGATCAACAATAACATCGATGGATGGTAAAGGGAAGTCATATTTAGGATAGGCTTTGTTAATGTCCCAAAAATCTATGCAAATGTGTATCTTCCCATTCTTTTTTAGAATGGGGACGATATTAGATACCCATTGAGAATAGTCAACTGGTTTGATGAACCCCACTTGGAGGAGTTTCATCACTTCCTCTTTTACCATGAGAGCCAATTTTTTCTTCATTGGTCTTGACTTTTGTTTAATTGGTTTTGCGTCTAGTTTAGTGACAAGATTATGTACTGCGATATGTGGTGCAATTCCTGTCATTTCTTTGTATTTAAACGTGAAATCCTTTTGATGTTCCTTGAGGATTTGGGTATGTATTTCTATCTCCTCTGGAGTTAACGAGGATCCCAATTTCAAAAAATTTTGTTCTTCCTCTGTTCCAATGTTTATGTCAATTATTTCTTTGATTAAGGAAACATTACCTTCTTCAAATTCAAGCGGGGCCAGAGGTAGTTCCAAAATTTCTCCGTCATCTACCTCATAGATATCGAGATCCTTTTGTGGAGGAGACTCTATCATGGGATTCCCAAAATAGGAAGAGGAATGTGGGATTAGGGAAATATCAACTATGTGATGAGTGAGATGTAGCTCTACATAGGCATTTAGATATTTGAGAGTGACTCTATCACTGTCAAAGTGATCCAGGATAGAAAACTCATCGTTATCCTCTATATGAGTTGGGAGTGGGTTTGTTCATATTTTACACACCAACGGTTCAGTACGAAGTGATATCGTGAAACTTGTACCTTCCAACTCACTGTTTGGAGTGAAATGGGAAGCTGAGGTTGCTATTGAATCTACAAGAAGGTTCTGCTCTCGTGGGATTGCTTTAATTGATATGAAGTTGAATCCTTTGCTTAGATCTAATACCACCATTTTGTAGAGTTGCAAATGTTCAGCTCTAGTCTCATATACTTCAAAGAATTGGTTTGTAACTAGTTGTGAGTCTCCTAGCACTCTAATGTTGTCGACACCCATCCTTTTGGAAATGATAAGGCCAAGGAGGAGGGCTTTGTACTCAGCCCCGTTGTTTGTACATTCAAATTTTAATTTGAAAGTGAAAGGTAGGATCTTTCCCTTAGGAGAAGTAAAGATCACACCTACCCCATCTCCAAAGCATCATCTAGCTCCATCGAAATGGAGAGTCCAATAATGATTTGGAAAAATGGAAGTTGGGACACCCTTAGACTCTACTTCCTTTATCTCAGTCACTTCCACCATAAAAACTTCATCCGTAGGTATAGAACCAATTCCTAGGGTATGTCTTATACCCATAGAATCAAATGGTAGGAGAATAGGTAGATCTTTCTCTAGTAATTTGATGATTCTTGCAGTGGTTCCTAATGAAACTATTTTTATAGTGATGGACTCATCTTTGATTACTGGGAGGCCTTTGATTAGGTTTATGACTTCCAGTTCTATCGTAGGCACCAGCTTTACTTCTAGATTTGTATTGACTTGTTTGTTAAGTTAATTCATTGGGAGCTCAAATTCATATTGAATGCCATGTCTTTTCTTCAAGTCTGATAGGTGTATGTCAAAGGGTTTTGGGTCACCTTATGCTACAAATATCTTTCCTAGGTGTAGAAACCTTACTTCTTGAAATAGCATGGAAGGGATTGCCTTTATGTGATCTATTCAAGGACAACCGAGAATCATATTATAGTTGGTTTCCCGATCTATAATATAAAATTCAGTGAGGATTGTTTTGGGCCCTAAAGTGACTGGCAACACTATAGTCCCGATTGAAGTTTCCTTGAGGCTATCATAACCCCTTAGCATGTTTCACGTTGAAGAGCAGTTTGTTTCTCCATATCCCAGCTTTTGAAGAAAAGTGAAGGGGACTCTATGTTAACTGCTACCCCATCATTGATCATTACATACTTGACATAGTTGTTATAAACCTAGACCTGCAAATACAAGGGTGGATCACCTCTACGTGAGATTTCAACATCTTTTGGCATCTTAATTATGTTGAATATAAACTCGGTATCTATATCTGGCTATCCCGAAGGGTAGACATCAAAGTCTACATGGTTTACTTGCATTTCGAGGGGGGTGATGTTGATGAGATGACCAAGACCTAATGATTTTAAGAGAGTAGCTCTGTGAGCAGGAGAGTTCTTCAAAAAATCCAAAAAGGAAATGTGGGAGAAGGTCTTTGTTAAGTCATTAATTAAATTGTAGGTGCCTACTGGTTTTACTAGTGCTTGCTGAGTGTTGTCTGGTATTAGCGAATAGGTTGGAACTAGTTGAGAAGAGTAGTCTTGTGTTCTTATTATAGTTTCTACTGGTAACTTAGTGTCTAATTCTACTAACCCAACTATCTTGGCTTGTGGTCAAGTTTCTAATTGAGGTGTGACTATTGGATTTGATGAAGTCGAAGCTTCATGGTTGTTATTCCCTATCATGATACCTTTGTTTTCTTCATTTGGATCTAACTTGTTGCTAGAATGGTTTGGGAGAGGATCATTGAAAATCTTAAGAGGCACGTTTTGAGGAGATACCGATCCCTGGTAGGTATTTGATGCAGTTTGTGTGGAAGTTTCCATAAACATATCTACAAAGAGTTGTCTTTGGTCTTCTAGTAAACGTTCTAAGAATTTATTGTAATCACGGAAAGTTCTAGTATCATGACCTTGGGTTTTATGGAAGCCACAGTATAAATTAGGGTTATAATTCTATGGTCATTGGTTAAAATCTTGTTATGGCTGAAAGCTTCGATTGGGTTGGTAATTGTTATAATTGTAATTTTGAGGCTGTTGCTTTTGGTTTTGGTTTTGATACCCATTTGGGCCTCGAGCAGGGCCTTGTGATTGGATTTGTTGTTGTTGTTGATGTTGCTGTGGGGGATGATTAAAATCCACCACATTGATTGCTAGAGCAAAGTTATTATTAACAGGTGCCAGGGTATTCACAACATTTGGCCTTTTGACTTGAACAGTGACTCCATCTGTTGTGACCCCATAGTTTTTGTTGAGGATCTTGGGTCCTTGATTGGTCCCCCCCATATTGGGAAAGGTCGTAGTGTTTTGACTAGAAGTAATTAATCTCTCGTTTGTTCCATAAGTTTTACGACCACTATCTATTGCCGCTTGATCTATTCTAAGAGCACTCTCAAATACTTCACCATAAGTCCTCAGAGGGAACTTTTGGACTTCTTCCTTTATCTCTCTGCTAAGAGAATGAAGGAATAAATTGCATAGTTCCATTTGATCCATATTTGGAGCACTTGTTGAAGAGTATAGAACTGTACGCCATCTTTGAATGAAATGGGCAGCTCTTGTTTAATATGTAAGAATTCCCTAATGCCCATTCTTAATAGTTTGTTCATTTTGAAAGCCTTGATGAATTCTGACACAAGTTTTTTGAATGAGTGTATTGAGGCTTCAGGTATACTATAATACCAATCAAGGGCAATACCTTATAAGGTTTTAGGGAATATTTTTACAATAACCGCATCCCAAGGGATCAGTTCTCGAATGTTCATGGCATAGGCCTTAATATGAGCATTTGGATCTCCCTCCCCTTTATATTTGGGTAAATCGGGAAGGAGTATTAGAAGCATGATGCTTCGTATGGTGAAGTCTAGGGGCTCCTTTAAATATTCTAAGTAAGTCCCTACCGCATAAGTTTCAACCATTGATGGTGCCTACTGAGGGGGTGGACGTGGAATGGGTTGTTGATATGGCATAGCATATGTAATTACAGGGGTGTAAGGAAATCCTTGTGGTTGAGTGAACATCCTGGGAGAGGAGAACATGTCTCCCTGTGGTGATTTTGAATAAATGTTTAAGTAGGGAGGAGAATTTCTCTGGTATGGATTGCTTGGTGCTAAGCTGAGAGGTATCATATTTTCAACTGGAGTGACGTTTGAAAATGTGGTTCTAGCTGGTGTTTGTTATGGATAACTATATGGTTGTTGAGGTGACAAGCCCAAAGTGCATGTTCCCGTAAGGAGGTCAACCTGAATAGGGTGATGTGGGGGGTTAGGAGTTCCTGCTTTCCTTGAATGTGAAGCTTGATTTTCTTAAGCAAGCTCTAACCCTCTAATCCTTTCAACTAGAGCTGAGATGACTTCGATTGGTGATGATGCAGTGTTCTTTCATGGTAGCTGTTGCGACACCCCTTGAGGTTGTCGAGGGGTATGGTACCCTACTATGAATTGATCATTATTTTTCCAAGCCTCACCAGGAATATTCTCCATGGGTGGAGGAATGGGGGTGTTTTCTTAGAGCAGGGTATCATGTTGCATTTGCAAAATTCCTATAGGTGGGTACATGTTTTGGAAGCATTGCTCGCTTCTAGCGTAGCGTGCTAAATAATCCTCATACAAAAATGGGAGTGGATCTAACTTTCTACTGATTTGTGGTCTGAACAAAACCCGAGGAGATGAAATGGATTCTCCATTAAATGTCATATTGTTATAGCCTGAGAGCTCTGGTTGTTGTGTTTGTGTAAGTTGGTCCAGCTCCTCAATTCGGGATGAAGAACTAGAGCTAGTTCATTGAGGAGGAGTTTGTAAAGATAAGTAGTTGCTCAAGTAATTGTAGGCCCATGCAGAAAGCAATGGTGTCTGTTGTCTACTTGTCTGACCATAATATGTTTCGAGACCTGAGAGAGGTCTGCCATATCTGTCATATCCTGACATATTAGGGGGGTATATAAATACCCACGGAATAATGGGAAAGAGTGAAGGTGGATGAAAGAAGAGAAAATAAAAGAGGAACAATTGTTTGTTTCATGTTGGGTTCACCAATTTTGTCTGGTAGAAAAGTGACATGTGAGCGTGAGAATCATCAAGTAGCTTTTCTCCGTACCCGACCTCCTGAGGTCGTGCCGAGACAGCTGGTGAAAGTGGAATATATGTGGATATGAAAAAATTAGTCAGGAAATCCTCAATCCTCTATACGTAATAATGGGATCTGCGAATCTAAAGAGAGGAAATCTCTTCTAACCTGAACTAGTATTATGGATTGGTTCAATACTATAGCTATTCGGAGGCTCCAATCGATGTCAATTTCTGCCAAGATTCTATCTATTGGTTGTTGGACTCTTGGAAAGTGACCTATGGGTGCTTCGTGTATGTTTCTAAACAGGGTCATGAAAGTGATATCAAGAGTTGTAAACGGATCTACAGAACACTGTAAAATGGAAAAGTGACATGCGAGCATGGGAATCTACAAGTAACTCTTCCTCGCACTCGACCTCCCGAGGTCATGCTGAGATAGCCGGTGGGGATGGAATACACGTGGGGTGTAGATAAACTAGTTAGGTAATCTTATGTCTTCAACACGCAATAATGGGATCTGCGAATCTAAGGCAAAGAAGGCCCTCCTAACCTGAACCGGTGTGATAGATCGTTCTGTGAGGATAGCTGCTCGAAGGCTCCAATCAATATCAAGTTCTACCGTGATCTGATCTATGGGTTGTGGGATACGTGGAAGATGACCTATGGGTGCTTCATATATATCTCTCGACAAGGTCATGAAAATGGAATGGCTAAACGTGTAGTGGATTTTTTTGTATTTTATGGACGATTCTTTGGTCTAGTCCAGAAATCTTTAGCTTGATTAGCTATTACATTTAATAATGATAGTTGTGTGATAATTTCTGGTGGAAGTGGAGAGGACCTAAACACCATTGTTCACAAGCTGGTGTCAATATTTGATTGATTTGTAGGCTCGTTGGGTTGTGGGACCTATGGATCACAACCGTAAGTTCATGGTTGTTGTGGACCTCCTATGGTCATATGAATAGTCAACCCTTTATTCCGAGTATCCAGTAATTGTATGCCTTTTCAGCCTCTACGTTTAGAACTAGAAGTTACACGATTTTCTCGGAGTACCTAACAGGTGTTCTGGCAACTTGGATACGTAAGCTAGCGTCTATATCAACGAGGAGGTCTCCTACGTTTGGCTGTGGGACTAGTGGATCACAACCGAATGTTTTCTCTCTTTCAGGTCCTTCTACAGTCATATGGATATCTATCAAGGTAGTCTATAATTTGGCTGATTTGACCAGAACGTGTGTGCTTTGTCATCTTCTATGTTTAATCCTCTTAATTGTGTGCTGATTTCTTGTAGGTCTGTTGTTGTTCGGAAGACCTGAATTCTGAGATTTTGGTCTATGTCAATTAATGCTGCAAAAAAAATTGGTTGAGGCATGATTGGCTAAAAAACGTGTTCCCTGGGCTCCCTAGGTCCCGTGATTGTCATACAAGATCAATATAAACTTAACTGAAATGAAATAGACTAATTATGCAAGATATATCTACAACACACACACACACACACACATATATATATATATATATATATATATATTGCTCTAAATTTTTGTATTTTTGATAGAATTTTTAATAGAATTGAAAGAGAAACTAATCTAATATATTCAAAAAATGACAACTAATCTAATAACAAAATTAAAACAAGCAAGGTAGCCCGGTGTAGCTACTTGCATGTGTAGTTGTGAGTTTATCCTAAATAACTAGATAGCTGATTAACTTAATTGAAAGACTCTCAATCCTACCTCAGAAGTGAGGAATGAATCATAGTTTCTGAGAAACTATCAATCCCCATAGCTTCTCTGGAAATATCGAAAATGAAATTTAACTGAAATGAAATATTTCACTACTCTATTTGATATGTTTTAACTAGAACTTTGATAGATAAAACCTAGAATTTACAGAATAGTGGCGAATCTAGTAGTGTATGACTTTTTCCCCTCATAATTATCTCCTCATTCCTTCATGTTCAAGTGAATCTAGAAGAGCTTGTATATGCTAGCATCAACAGAAAAATGTATTTTAACAATGGTAGCTTTGGATATAGACCGAATATAATGCGAGTAGGAGAGGGACATCGCAAGTGACAGAGCTTGGCGTATGCAATTCCTAGTGGGATTTATTGTGGGAATACAACACAAGTGTACCGAGATATTCTAGAATCTACCTTTTGTGAAAAACACAACCTGCAACTCTAATGGATTCAATCTACACATGACACTACTCTGCTCTAAACTAATTTGTATGAACAGTAATGAACAAGACTGAAGCAAGAAGATCGAATGGATTCTAACAGCAAAGGAAAAACTAGCATGGATGCAAAACATGAAAACAAAATGAATTCTAAGTAAGAAATTGAAAGACTAAACAATGGAAATGAGAAGTTGAGGGGCCATTTGCTTGAAAACAAGCTGGCTATTTATAGATTTCACATTCACCCAAAGGTGATTCCTATTAGAACTCTTTTACCATTAAACAATGAAGAAACACTATTCCAGGGAACATAAAACATTAATATGAGCTAAGGAGGTTGAGAAAAGCTGGTAAAATTTGAAAAATTATGCAATTCGTGATCAAAGGAACATGTTAGAAAATGCGTGAAGGACCGACAACCTGAGCAGGTCGGCAGTTATAGGACCACCGCCCTAGTAGGGTGGCGGTTTCGTCACTGAAGGTCAAAAAGCGTTTAAAAAGGAGGGCGAGGGATAAAACAAAGCACAAGGAACTTGGATAAAGAATTTGGGATGCTAACATATACTTCATGAGCTTCTCAGGATCCCAAACACCTTACGAGATGACTTGTATCATCATTGGGGCATGTGTAACATCGTTCTGGTGGTACAGTTCACCAATTTTGGGTATGTACATATTTCCCCCTTGGAGAAGCATTTTAACCATGAAGAGGCATAAAATGGTGAGTTCAAGTATGGCGGTCCCAAAATGGGAAGCTAGAAATTATACCTGATACGCCCATGTGTCGAAATGTCGCCATCCAAGTTCCCGCTACTTGCAACATGGAAAGAGGACTCAAGTGCAGATAGATAAAATAAATTGAAAAATAAATACTAAATTAGTATGAAATGAGGACTTACCATTTACGCAGGGATAAGAACTTACCTCCGTTGGTGCTCTAAACCTGCGAAAGGGGCATTCAAAATGAGTCAAAACACCATATATATATATATATAACGGGCTTATTTTCCTATTCATTTACGCATGTTGATTTGATAGTTTTTGAGCTCTAAGACCCATGGTGATGGTTTCCAATGAGAGTATAGTCGAAACGTTCGTATCGAGATAGCGATCATGCCTTTGCGAGCAGAACCTCGACCCGCGAGATCTCAGGTTAGTTCTTCTTGATTTAACATTTTTGCACCCAAAATGTTAAAATGATGAAATATTTGTTGTGGGGGGGTTATTTTTAGAAATGTTAGTTTTAAATGTGTCTCTTAGGGGGGACGCCTAATGGGTAGGATTTCGTTTTAGCTAAAATGGTCAATATTTTTGCATTTAAAGCATTTTTAGGGCATGCGACCCATTTGTAGTTAGGACAGGACCACCGCCCTGAGCAGGGCGGTGGTTACCGGACCGCCACCTTTTAAGGTGGTGGTTACGGAACCGCCGCCCTGCTGAGGGCAGCGGTCCTCTACAAAGTGTTAAAACAACACTATTTTGAGTTTATTCTTTCATTTTTAGTATTCCTACTTGCTTTAATGATTTTTCCAATGCAATCTTGGCACTAAATTGCTTCTTTTTGCGTGTTTTTGGGTGTTTTGTAGAAGAAGGAAGAGTACATTAGATGGAGCCGAGAGAGGGAGTGTGATTGGCTTCCAACAGTGTTAGATGCACTCTCTTAGGCTGAGCAGGATACTCTCCAGAGGGTAGGTATATTGAGGATCACATGGGTCCCCCACGTTGCACCTGCCAGTCACATACTATGTGACTTATTTTCTTACTGGGATGCAGATCGGAACACCTTCTGATTTCCAGGTGTTAGGGGTGAGTGGAATATCACCCTAGAGGATGTCTACCACATTTTGGGAGTCTCGATTATTGGGAGGAGAATTTCATTTGATACAGTAGTATCCAGAGCTCAGGTGACTTAGTGGGCCACCTATATGGGAGACGCAGTTGTCTCCATTGGTTCGAAGAAGGGGGTGAAGGTCCGTTCTATTCTTGGCTTTCCCATCCCTCTGATCCGTCAGGCCATTATGGGCATCCTTGCTTCAAGATTGATTAGGGACAAGGGAGGGGATACTTTTCTCTACTCCTGGGCCCCCATCATTGCACAGATTGAGGCACATGGTCAGATTTATGCCTGGGGAGCCAATATACTTAGGACCACCTATCACGACTTATACAGGGTTGTTCGATTATAGGGACAGTCGTTGAGCCATCCAACCTTAGTTATGAGCTGGATCTATGAGCGCATTATCCCTTATGGGAGAGGCGTAGAGGTGGAGGATCCCAGGGCCATGAGGGTAGCGAGGTGGACAGGGATGACAGTTCTTAGAGCACCCCACCAGCTAGTTGCTTCCTTGACTACCGAGGATATGGAGGCCACACCTTATCTGGCCATGGCAGGGTTATGGGGCGAGGAGACCTTTACTTTGATTTCTTGCTCTACTACAGGACAACTTGTGGACAGGACGGGAAAGGTAGAGAGACACCCCTTTGATCAAGTGCCTCAGTAGTTTGGCCTTTCTTATATTGATATGTTTCCCCTAGTGGTGCTAGTGTTCAGATCAGTTCGGGAGGCTAGGGGAGGTCCTAGAGGCCGGGGTTGGACTGTTATTACTCCTGGCATCCCTATTGCAGCCAAGAGGGTGGTACATGCTCGAGAGAGAGCCGATGCTCCTCAGGCACCTTTACTTCAGATTATCGCCGGTCCTACCCATAGCAGTGATGATCCCATTGATATAGACTCCAAGTCTGAGGAGTTCACAGGGGGAGAGATGGAGGAGGATACCAAGGACATGGAGATCAGTGAGTCAGGTGGGGAAGAGGATAACGATCCCAAGTGGCATGACACTCAGGATATCCTAGAGGCTGAGAGGGCAGAGCAGAGCGTGGAGAGGGTGACTTTAGTCTCAGAGGAGTTACTTTCTCAGGACGTAGGCAGAGAGGACGAGTCCGTGGTAGGAGGCTATGTTTCCCCAAAGACATAGGAGGGGACACAAGTCAGTGGTAGGTGTCCATGGTAGGTGCTGGATCCCAGAGATCCTTCTTGGAGGCTCGGAGATCCGAGTGAGTTGTCACTCTTCTTTTGATATTTTTTTTAGCTAGAATTTCCTTAGTTGATATCTCTCTTTTTGTTCATCCTTTAGTTTCACCTTTTGATTATTTTCTAATTTGTTTTCTCCTTTGCTCCGAGAGATTGTTGATGAGTGGCGAGACTTGATTTGTCGGGTATGTACTGACACCCTGTTTCTCCCCACAGAGAAGACTCGTGCTGAGCTATCCGTGAATGCAGGGGATCCTTCAGTAGCTGGTAGGCATACCGATGTTTTTTCCCCTGTCTGGCACATGGCTAAGATGGTGAATTCCCTCTATGCTGAGGTAGCTGGGTATAGGGCTGCAGAGCGTCTGATGAGGAGGAGCCATTCTCATAGAAGGACTACAGCTACTGTTCAGGATCGCGAGCCCTCAGTGCACTCAGAGCGCCAGTGTAGCCGGAGTCCTAGACGTGATCGTGTGCCTTCTGAGGGATCCCATAGGGATTGAGAGGCCACTTGGCTCTTTTTGTAGTGACCTTTGTTAGGTTGTTTATACGAGTATTTTTGTACTTTTCGGGCTCATTGAACGTTTTGACCATGCCTAGTGCATGATGGCATTGTATACGAAACCTGATATATTTATATATATCTTTGGATCTAGACTCTTGGTATCTTGAATTTTGTGACTCATTTTCTAAATGTGTTTTTAGATGTTTTTAGAATATTTACTTTTCATGTTTCCAGAATGTATGCAATGGACAACAAATGATAGTAAATAGAATGTTTTACTCTATATGTTTTTGCAGTGCTGATATGAGATGATACTAACATATGGTAGTACTGAACTTTTGAACTCTTTCGGAAATGTTTGTAATTCCTTCTTATATTGGAAAAACGTGATGAATGCATAGTGATAAAGAGATGAACTTTCCCCAATCCCAAATCCACGCAACTAGTAAGACGCGAGGGCTCAACACCAAGAATTAGGAAGGGCACAAGTTGTATGAGTTTGATTGAATGGAATGATGAGAGATAGACAAACCAAGAACAAGAACCAAATTTGGACCTACACACCCACCCTACTCAGAACTACTACCAAGCTTAGAAGGCCACTTACTTTTCAGTTTATCTAGACTTAGATTCATAAATGGCAACCTGGTTGACAAAATCTGGTTTTGAGGATTTGATCTCTTTGGAATTTGGATGTTTGGATATCTACTTTCTCTTAACAGAATTTGACTTGTGTTTTTAGCATACCAAGATTTGTTAGTTTGTGTGATTGGAACCCCCACACCCTACCTCATGCCACTAGTAAGAAGCATGGGTTTGTCACCAAAGGCAAGATACAGGCGAGTAAGGGCACTTCTTTCCTTTCCCAACCTCACATCACCGGTAAGAGATGTGGGCTTATCACCGAAGGTTGATGGGGCAAAGAAGTGTGTAAAATAAAATATTTTGTTTTCTTGGTGCTTTTGATTTCATTTGATTTTGACATTTCTGATCTATGACTTTGGGATATCCTTTCATTCCAAGATATTTTAAGAGGGATAGATGTGACACCAAGAAGCTTCCAGAATAGACCGTGGGCAAGGAAAAATTCACCTAGTAGAAAGAAAGAGCAAAGCCAAGTATGCAGGTCTTGGTATGGTTTCCGTCAATGTTTGTCTGTCGAAATTGATGAGAAGATTTGAAAATATTTGATGATGTTTGAAGAGATGTGATATGAATATTTTTGCCAATATCTTCAGAAATTTGTAACAGATTTTTTTAAGAGTAAGCTCCTAGGACTATCATTTTTACAAAATGGACAGAATGAAGCAGCTAAAAGACTAATGCAATGTAGGTAGCTATAATGTACTAGCAATGACTTTGATGTTTTATGCGTAAAACCGCTTAAGGTGCAAGGAATTGACAGTTTCACCAAATTCCTCACCTTCTAGTGTGCACAAGAGATACGCACTGTTTCCATAGTCCTTCATGACTTGGTATGGGCCCAACCATTTGGGCCAGAAATTTCTTCCTTCACCGGTTTTCTTATCGATCTGGCTGTCTAGTCTTAGAACTAGATCTCCTTCATATATTTCTCGCTCATAGACCTTTTTGTTATACTGCTGGGACATTTGGTCAGCATAGGCTCTGTACAGTTGTTCGGTGTTTAACATGGCCTCGTCAAGGCTTTCTAGTTGAGAGAGGCATACCTCCCTGTAAGATTCTTCATCCAGAATCCCTTGTAATGAGATGCGGAGACTGGGTATTTCAACCTCAAGTGGGAGAACTGCTTCTACTCCGAATACCAGTGACAAAGGAGTTGCTCATGTTGGTGTTCTTATTGAGGTTCGGTGGGCCCACAAGGCCAGATATAGTTTTAAATGCCAATCTCATTTGTTCTCCTTGACTATTTTGAGGAGAATAGCTTTCAACATTTTGTTTGTCGCTTCAGCCTGCCCATTGGCTTGAGGGTAGTAAAGAGAGGCTGTGTGATGGTTTATCTTGAACTTGCTACATAGCTCACGAACCTCATTGTTCTTAAAGGACGTGCCATTATCTGAGATAATGACTTGTGGGACACCATACCTGTAGATAATTTGGTTCAAAATGAATTTGGCAATCACCGAACCTGGTACAGTGGTGAGAGGCATGGCCTCCACCCATTTGGTAAAATATTCCATGGCTGTGATTATAAAATTATGGCCATTGGTTGATGAGGGAGAGAATTTCCCTATTAAGTCTAGACCCCACGTGGAGAAGGGCCATGGGAGTCACTATTGGTTGCAGGGATTGTGCTGGCATGTGAATCTCGTGAGAGAATTCTTGACATTTGTGGCACTTACATACAAATTCCACTACATCATGTTCGAGAGTGGGCCAAAAATAGCCCATATGATGTATTTTGCGAGTGGTGGTGTGACCACCAAAGTGGTCCCCACATATCCCACTATGGGATTCATGAAGAATCCTCTTGGATTCTTCTATGTCGAAGCATCTTAGAAGCATGTTGTCGAAGGCTCTACGATAGAGTACTTGGTCTAAAACAACATATTTAGTGGTAATAATGTGTAACCGCCTTCTTTGTTATAACGTGGCACCTTCTAGGTATGTATGGTCCATGATAAAATTGATGATATCAGTATACCAGGGACATGTAGAAATGGGGGGTCTGGTTTCGACAAAGTATACACATTCATCGGGAAAGTCTAGATCTACCAGCTCACCTCCATCTAGTGGATTGTCAGCTAACCAGTCTGTAATGATTTTTCCTTTAACAAATTTTTTGGTTTATGAATGTTAACTCAAATTCTCCCATTAGGGTTATGAAACAGCCAATTTTTTTTAGATAAAGATCCTTGTGTGAGAAATGTTCGTAAATGGTTTGTCTTTACAATGACCCTTGTTTCCTGGTTTAACATGTAATGTCTCAAATGTTTTGTTGTAAAAATTATGGCAAGGCATTCTCTCTCTTCCTGTGTGTAACGTGTTTCATAATCGAGCAACATTCGGCTAATGAAATAGATCGCGCATTCTCATTTATCATCATCTTCTTGAGCCAGCATGCAGGCTAGCGAGATATGAGTGGCTCGTGAGTATAGGATCAAAGGGCAGTCTGGATAGGGAGGCACTAGCATGGTTGGTGACAACAAGAAGCGCTTAACTACTTCAAAGGCCTCATTACAATCTTCAGTCCAATCGATACTATAATCTTTCTTGAGTAGATTGTTGATTGGATGAATGGAAAAGCTTAAATCTGGGATAAACCTTCGGATTACACTGAGTTTCCCAAGAAATGACCTGATTCCAGACTCATCCGAAGGTGGGATCATTTTGAGAACAACCCGTATTTTGGCTAGATCAACATCAATCCCTCATGAAGATATAATGTATCCTAGAAGTTTGCCTCCTTTTACACCAAACACGCACTTCTCTGGGTTTAATGTGACACCATACTCAATTAGTTATGAGAGGATGATACAGAGAACTTCTGGATGATCACAACATTTCTTGTCCTTGGCCAACAAGTCATCCACATATGATTCCACAATTTTATGGATAAGATCATGGAATATATAAGTCATTTCCCGTTGATACGTAGCGTCGATCATTCTTAAGACCAAATGGCATGACAACATAACAATAAGTTCCCCAGGGAGTTATAAACATGGTTTTGGCTTGATCCTACTTAGATATTTTAATCTGATTATATCCTGAGATCCCATCCATGAGAGATAGTAGCTTCAAATCCTAGTTG